>RCUC01102103.1:0-17035 GCA_003697995.1 Taxidea taxus jeffersonii
GACATGGGGCTCGATCTTAGGACCCTGAGATCATGACCTGAGCTGAAGGTAGATGCTTAACCGACTGGGCTACCCAGCTGCCCTTAAATTCAGTCTTTTTTTTTTTTTTTTAAAGGTTTTATTTATTTATTTGTCAGAGAGAGAGAGAGAGCACGAGCACAGGCAGACAGAGTGGTAGGCAGAGGCAGAGGGAGAAGCAGGCTCCCCGCCGAGCAAGGAGCCCGATGTGGGACTTGATCCCAGGATGCTGGGATCAGGACCTGAGCCGAAGGCAGCTGCTTAACCAGCTGAGCCACCCAGGTGTCCCAAATTCAGTCTTTCTTACCAGTTTCTTATATGTCCATCCTTCCAGACGACACTTATATATGTACGATTATATAAATAGCTTTAAAAAAATACAACTTTTAGCCTACTATATGTACTATTCATATATACCTTAACATATTTTCAGCATCCTTCCACATTAGCATATACACAGTGTTTCTCAGAGGGATGCTGTCAGCATGGAAAATTCTTAGTTTTGTGCACTGTTGTATTCATGGTGGGATCCTTCCCTCTACCCTTTCTGTTTACTAAAAACCAGCATCTCCTCCTCTTCCTTATTTCCTGTGTTATCTCTATTTTCTCTGCTGTTTTCTGCTCTCTTTGCATTCTGCATTTTCAGTTACTCCTTTCTCTAACTGGCTTAGGTATACTTCATAGTTTGCAGATCTCTGCACATATCTGATAGTATCTGTAACCTTGCCATAATATTTTTGGATTCTTTAGCCTTTCCTGATAGCTCTTGGTCCTTTTTTTCAATGTTACGTAAGCCTTCATGTTTTTTTGTTTGTTTTGTTTTTACGTAAGCCTTCTTAACTTTTCCTTTAAGTTTCTCTGATATGGGTCTGCTCACTGCTTAAGAATGTACCTGCAGGGCCTTGGTTGTTTTTTGTTTGTTTTGAAGATTTTATTTATTTATTTGACAGAGATCCCAAGTAGGCAGAGAGGGAGGAAGCAGGCTCCCCGCTGAGCAGAGAGCCCGATGCGGGGATGCGGGCTTGATCCCATGACCCTGAAATCATGACCTGAGCCAAAGGCAGAGGCTTAACCCATTGAACCACCCAGGTACCCCAAGGCCATGTATGTTCTTAACATCTACTTGAGAAAAGCTTGTGGTTCCCCTGATTGAACATATAACTTTATTTTTTTTAATTTAAACTCAATTAGCCAACATATAGTATGTCATTAGTTTCAGATATAGAGTTCAGTAATTCATCAGTGCCTATCACATCATGTGCTCTCCTTAATACCCATCACCCAGTTACCCCATCCCCCCACCACCTCCCCTTGCACATGTAACTTTAGAAAGGTATTAGAGAATGCTGTTTTCATCAACTGTAGTTCAGAATAAACTTTTGAATTGGAATTAAAATGGGAATTTTGAGGGAGAGGTTCTGGTTTTCCCTGGTCTCTTTTTAAGGTATGTATAGTCACTTTATTTGTAGAAGTTTAAGATTCTTATTTGCTTTAGAGTCCATAGAAATTTGATATTTTCTATTGGTGAAAAAAGGCTTTAAACTTTTGTTGTATCACAGACATCACAATGAGAGGTTGAAACAGTGTTGGAGCATAGAGAACTGTCCCACTTCTGGAGTTTAGAGGAAAAGCATTAAATACCAGTAGAACAGGGGCGCCTGGGTGGCTCAGTGGGTTAAAGCCTCTGCCTTCGGCTTGGGTCATGATCCCAGGGTCCTGGGATTGAGGCCCACATTGGGCTCTCTGCTCAGTGGGGAACCTGCTTCCTCCTCTCTCTCTCTCTGCCTGCCTCTTTGCCTACTTATGATCTCTCTCTCTGTGTCAAATAAATAAATAAAATCTTAAAAAAAAATAAATACCAGTAGAACAGAATATAAAATATAGTGTAAAAATCATACATATATAGATAGATAAATCGTTAGGACTGTTTAGAGTTGAGAGAGGGGAAACTAGTCTCAGGTTGGATGGCGAAGGAAGGAGTCTACTTTCTTGGGTCAAAGGAAACAAAGTTTCATGTGCTGACAGGAGCCAGTAATAAGGGGAATTCTTTTAATGAGAGAAAAGAAGCATTTTATTTTCTAATTAGAGAAAGAATGAATGTTGAGTTTTATAGATGTTTATTTAGTTTATGGTTGTTGGGGACTGGACATTAGGGATCGGAAGTGCAGAGAACCAGGACAGTTGGGACATTTTGAAGAGACTATGTGGGGTGAGAGGAGCAGCAGATGGAAGGGAAGCAGCAGTGGGAGTGGGATTAGGAAGGTTCCCAAATAGGAAAGTTTTTGTATAAAGAAGCTGGAGCTGGATGAACTTTAACAGTCATTCCATCTTGTCTGGTGTTACAGAAATGTTTTTCTTGAAGCTACACATAAAATCGCACATGAGTGAAGGCTGTGATTTTTTGAATTTTATGTATCTTTGCTAAAGTCTTATTCAGTAATGTTTCTGACACAGGCATCTGAGAATAGATTCCCAAGTTGTGTGTGTGTGTGTGTGTGTGTAACTTTTTGGTGTCTTCTTCCAATTGACAATATGTGTTGTTTTTCCCCCTTTTTATTATTTAAGGAAGAGCTTCAGGTATCACTTTTAAAATTGAACAATGAATATGAAGTAATTAAAAGTACAGCTGTGAGAGACAAGGATTTGAATTCAACATTACATGACTTAAGACTGACTTTGGAAGCAAAGGAACAGGAGCTCAATCAGAGTCTCACTGAGAAGGAAATACTTGTAGCTGAGTTAGAGGAATTGGACAGACAGAACCAAGAAGCTACAAAGGTAACATGATGTGAAAACCAGAATGGCATACATTCTTTTCAGTACACCGAACACTGGAATAACAAGTGAAAATGATGAGTGTGATTTAAACCTGTGACCTCATCAATATTTTGCTTCATTGATAATCTGATTACAGAGGCTGGTAAACTTTTTCTGTAAAGGGTTAGATAGTAAATATTTTTTGGCCTTGCAGGCTATATAGTGGTTTCAGTTGTACTCAACTCCACTGTTAGGATACGTAAACAATGAACGGTGGCTGTATTCCAGGGAGACTTGATCTACAAACACAGGTGGCTGGATTGATTTGGTTCACTGGCTGTATGACTCCTGCTTCAACGATGAAGAGTTGAAAGTGAACAATATATGTCATTTACCTTCTCTGGTTTTAAATTGTAGTTTCTAGGGTAAAGAAATAGATTTGCTGTAAGATGTTAGTTACATCTCTTTTGTTAGGATTTTTTTAAAAAGGATTTATTTATTTTAGAGAGAATGTGCGTGCATGTAAACAAGGAAAGGGGCAGGGGGAGGGAGAGTCTCAAGCCGACTCCACACTAAGCACAGAGCCCAACGTAGGGCTCAATCCTATGACCCTGAGATCATGACCTGAGCTAAAACCAAGAGTTGGACGCTTAACCAACTGTGCCACCCAGGTGTTCCTAAATGTTGGGATCTTTAATAAGTTTAAGAAGGATTAGAAGCATCTGAGGAGTATTCTTCATTATTTATGACATCTTACCAAATTTTTGTTAGGTCCTAAAATTAAAATGAGAGATTGTCTTAAAGTTACCATTCAAATTATTTTTCTTTCAGCATATGATTCTGATGAAAGATCAGCTATCAAAACAACAAAATGAGGGAGACAGTATCATTAGTAAACTGAGACAAGATCTAACTGATGAAAACAGGAGAGTCCATCAACTTGAAGATGATAATATGAACATGACTAAAGAGCTAGATGTGCAGAAAGAAAAGTTAGTTCAAAGTAAACTTGTCCTAAATGATTTGCATTTAGCCAAGCAGAAGCTTGAGGAGAAAGTGGAAGATTTAGTAGATCAACTAAATAAATCACAGAAAAGTAATTTAAACATGCAGAAGGAGAACTTTGGACTTAAGGAACATATTAAACAAGATGAGGAAGAGCTTTCTAGAGTCAGGGATGAGTTAACTCGGTCTCTGAATCGAGACTCTGGCAGTGATTTTAAGGATGACTTACTTAAAGAAAGGGAAGCTGAAGTCAGAAACTTAAAGCAGAATCTTTCAGAAATAGAACAGCTCAATGGCCATTTAAACAAAGTTGCCTTTGATCTGAAAATGGAAAATGAAAAGTTGGTTTTAGCATGTGAGGATGTAAGACATCAATTGGAAGAATCCATTGCTGGTAGCAGTCAGATTTCTCTGGAAAGAAACACTTTGGTGGAGGCTCTAAAAATGGAGAAAGGACAGTTAGAAGCAGAATTGAGTCAGGCCCAGCAGAGACTGGTAGAAGAAGCAAATAAGTATGAGCAGATGATCGAAGAACTATCTAAGGCACGTGATTTGAGTACCTCTGCTTTACAGCTGGAACAGCAGCGTTTAATGAAGCTCAGTCAAGAGAAAGACTTTGAAATAGCAGAACTCAAAAAGAACCTTGAACAAATGGATACGCACCAGAAAGAAACCAAGGAAATTTTGTCCTCTAGTTTAGAAGAGCAGAAACACTTGTCCCAACTTATAAGTGAGAAGGAAGTTTTTATTGAAAAACTTAAAGAAAGAAGTTCAGTGCTTCAGGAAGAATTAGATAAATGTACTGAGGCCTTAAGAAAAAATGAAATTTTAAGGCAAACCATGGAGGAAAAAGACCGAAGTCTTGGGTCCATGAAAGAAGAAAATAATCATCTCAAAGAAGAACTGGAACGGCTCCGGGAACAGCAGAGTCGGGCTGCGCCCTCAGTGGAGCCCAAGCCCCTGGACAGCATTACAGAGCTAGAGTCTGAGGTGTTGCAGCTGAATATTATAAAGGGAAATCTTGAGGAGGAAATAAAACGTCATCAAAAGATTATTGAAGATCAAAACCAGAGTAAAATGCAGCTGCTTCAGTCTTTGGAGGAGAAGAAGAAGGAAATGGCTGAGTTTAAGAGCCAGCATGAGCAAATGAATGTCACACACACCCAACTCTTCTTAGAGAAAGATGAAGAAATTAAGAATTTGCAAAAAACAATTGAACAAATCAAAACCCAGTTGCACGAAGAAAGACAGGGCGTTCCAACGGAGAATTCTGAGATCTTTCAAGAAACGAAAGTACAGAGCCTTAATATAGAAAATGGCAGTGAAAAACACGATTTATCTAAAGCTGAAACTGAGAGATTAGTAAAAGGAATAAAAGAACGAGAATTGGAGATTAAGCTTCTAAACGAAAAGAATATATCTTTAACGAAACAGATTGATCAGTTGTCCAAAGATGAGGTTGGTAAACTCACTGAGATCATCCAGCAGAAAGACTTGGAGATACAAGCTCTTCATGCTAGAATTTCTTCCGTTTCCTACACCCAGGATGTTGTCTACCTTCAGCAGCAGCTGCAGGCCTACGCTAAGGAGAGGGAACAGGTGTTAGCTGTTTTGAGTGAGAAGACTAGGGAAAATAGCCACCTGAAAACAGAGTACCACAAAATGATGGATATTGTTGCCGCCAAAGAGGCAGCTCTCGTGAAGCTGCAGGAGGACAATCAAAAATTGTCCACTAGATCCGAGGGTGGTGGTCAAGATATGTTTAGAGAAACTGTACAGAATTTGTCGCGTATCATTCGAGAAAAAGACATTGAGATAGATGCATTAAGTCAGAAATGCCAGACCTTATTGACGGTTTTACAGACATCCAGCACTGGGAGTGAGGTCGGAGGTGTTAACAGCAATCAGTTTGAGGAGCTTCTCCAGGAACGCGACAAACTCAAGCAGCAAGTGAAGAAGATGGAAGAGTGGAAGCAGCAGGTGATGACCACGGTCCAGAATATGCAGCACGAGTCCGCCCAGCTTCAGGAGGAGCTCCATCAGCTTCAGGCACAAGTTCTGGTTGACAGTGATAACAATTCTAAATTACAAGTGGACTATACTGGCCTGATCCAAAGTTATGAGCAGAATGAAACCAAACTCAAAAATTTCGGGCAGGAGCTAGCACAAGTTCAGCACAGCATCGGGCAGCTGTGCAGCACCAAAGAGCTGCTTCTAGGAAAACTTGATAGTATTTCGCCCCAACTCTCCTCCGGATCTTCGCCGCCTTCCCAGCCAGCAGAGTCTCTTGGCACAGTGAAGCCCGATAGATTGAGGGAGTCTTCGAAACAGGAGCTAGAAGAGCTAAGAAAGTCACTGCAGGAGAAAGATGCAACAATTAAAACGCTCCAGGAAAACAATCACAGATTGTCTGATTCCATTGCCGCCACCTCAGAGCTGGAAAGAAAAGAACACGAACAGACAGACTCAGAAATGAAGCAGCTCAAGGAGAAACAAGAGGTCTTACAGAAGTCATTGAAGGAGAAAGACCTCTTAATCAAAGCCAAAAGTGATCAGTTACTTTCTTTAAATGAAAATTTCACCAACAAAGTGAATGAAAACGAACTTTTGAGGCAGGCAGTAACCAACCTGAAGGAGAGGATATTAATTTTAGAAATGGACATCTGTAAACTAAAAGAAGAAAATGAAAAAATAGTAGAAACAACCAGGGAAAAGGAAACAGAGTATCAAGCATTACAGGAGACTAACACGAAGTTTTCCATGATGCTTCGAGAAAAAGAGTTTGAGTGCCATTCAATGAAGGAAAAGGCTCTCGCGTTTGAGCAGCTGCTGAAAGAAAAGGAGCAGGTATGTTGGGGATGGAATTTTTTTTTTTTTTAAAGACTTTATTTATTTATTTGTCAGAAAGAGTGAGCACAGGCAGACAGAGTGGCAGGCAGAGAGAGAGGAGGAAGCAGGCTCCCTGCCGAGCAAGGAGCCCAATGCTGGACTCGATCCCAGGATGCTGGGATCATGACCTGAGCCGAAGGCAGCTGCTTAACCAACTGAGCCACCCAGGCGTCCCTGGGGATGGAATTTTTATACTGGAAAATTGGGGTGGAGAAGATTTTCCAGTGTGTTGGTTACTTTATAGGTAATTGTGTTTGAAGGGGAATGTGAAGTTTTCATTCAGAAATACTTCTTTCAGGCTTTTGTGACTTCATTCTGAGTAAATTTTCCTTAGAGGTACCTGGAGGTTTCTCCCCTAAATTATTAGATCTTTCTAAACGTTTTTAGCAGCAGGTTAATTTAAATAGAAAAAAAAAGACTTTAGTAGCAATTAATATTTTTCTTTAGAAAATGGAAGTGTTGAAATGACTTCCCTGTCTTTTCTTTGCCAGCGACTTGCACTTTCTGAGGAACAGTTATGTATGCCTGATGAGGGAACGCACACACACATAACTCTCATACTCTTTTGATTGATTTTGGGACCTGAGAACATTTTGTTGTGTAGAGTAAATTTGAAGAGATTGTGTCTTTTGAATTCTCTTGAAAACTTTTCTGATAGCTTTTTCTTCCAGAATAGTTTGATTGTTTTGAAAAAGTTGCAAAGATAATAGAGTTCCCATATATGCCTCACATCCAGTTTCCCTTGTTTGTTAACATATCAGATTACTATGGTGCTCGCTTTGCAGCACATATACATATCAGATTACTATGATGCATTTGTAACAACTAATTCACCAATATTGATGTATTAACTAAAGTTCCTACTTTTTTTGAATTTTCTTAATTTTTTTTTTTACTAAAAATATGACCATATGTCTTCTTTCTGTTCAGGGTGGCATTCAGGATAACACATTGTATTTAGTCGTCATGTCTCCTTAGGCTTCCCTAGACTCACAGTTTCTCAGACTCTCTTTTTGATGACCATGATATAGTTAACTATATCTCAAAATTAATTATTTAATGAAGAAAATGTGTCTTTTTTAAATGTATTTTTCTTAAAGCTAAACTTATTTCTTTCCAAAAGGGCAAGACTGGGGAGTTAAATCAGCTTTTAAATGCAGTTAAGTCAATGCAGGAGAAGACAGTTAAGTTTCAACAGGAGAGAGACCAGGTCATGTTGGCCCTGAAACAGAAACAAATGGAAAACAGTACTTTACAGAATGAGGTATGCTTTTACTTTAAAGAAATTGATTCAAGCAATAAGCTTAGTAATCATTAAGAAAACTAGAACGATCTATCAAAATTAATTTCTCTATTAAGTGATTTTTTTTCTGTCTTCCTCTGATGTGTTATTGTAGGATTTTGATCTCCCAGAGTATATATTATTTGTTTTCAAAGGTGAAAACTATGGCATATCTTGGGTATAAAAAAATTTCCCACTGATGCAATCACTGTAGAAAAAGGTCTGCGGATTCCTCAAAAAATTAACCATAGAAATACCATATACTCCAGTAGTCCATCACTGAGTATTTACTCCCCCAAAATGAAAACACTAAATCAGAAAGATACCTGCATCCTTATGCTGACTGCACATTATTTACAATAGCTAAGATAGGGAAGCAACCCAAGTGTCCATTGATAGATGAACAGATAAAGAAGGGGGTATAAATGGAATTTACTCAGCCATAAAAAGGAATGAGATCTTGCAGTTTGCAACAACATGGATGGACCTGGACGGTATATTACGCTAAGTGAAGTAAGTCAGACAGAGAAAGGAAAATACTGTATGATTTCACTTATGTGGAATCTAAAAAAACAGTGAAACAGAGACAGAATCATAAACATGGGGAACAAACTGGTGGTTGGTTGCTGGAGGGGCTGGGTTTGGGGAGGACGGGCAAAATAGGCAAGGGGATTAAGAGGTGAAAATTTCTAGTTATAAATTAAGTCACAGGGCTGAAAAATACATCATAAGTAATAGAGTCAGTAAAATTGTAGTAATGTCTGATGACATGATAACTGCATGTACTGCGGGGAGCAGAGTGTAACATGTAGAGTTGTTGAATCACTGTTTTGTGTACTTGAAACTGGTATAACCTTATCAAATGTACTTCAGCTTAAAAAAAAGAATTCTCACTTGGCAGTGTGTGAAAAAATGAGATTTTTCCACTGAAAAAGTGGTATATCACAAAGAGGCTTATATTTGGTACAATTCCATTTTTCATTAAAAGCCACAGGGAATGAGCTCTTACAGAATAAAACTTCCAAATGAAAAGTCAAGTTGACTTTTGGTGACTTTTTTTTCTAATATAAATAAATCTTGCAATATGAGAAATTAGTATATAATTAGTATACTTCAATAATGGGCAAAAGATTTGATAACAGTATCTTGTAGAGGGGAAAGGGGAACATTTTATAGAAAAAACAATAAAGAGATGTTCTCTGCCTAGGTTCAACATTTACGTGACAAAGAAATACGGTTAAACCAAGAGCTAGAGAGATTGCGTAATCATCTTTTAGAATCAGAGGACTCTTACACCCGCGAAGCTTTGGCTGCAGAAGATAGAGAGGCCAAACTGAGAAAGAAAGTTACAGTATTGGAGGAAAAGCTAGTTTCATCTTCTAATGCAATGGAAAATGCAAGGTAACTTTTCCCTGTTTTTAGCACTCACATTAGTTGAACCCTCCTTGAGTGTAAGAATCAGAAAGTGTTTTTCCTGGCTTACCTCATTTTACTCTAAAGAAGTTCATTATCTCCAAATAATAGATGAAGATACTGAAGATAGAGAGGGTTAATAAGCTGCCCAAGGTCAGACCCAGAGTATGTTTGTGGGTTTCACGTTTGGGTCTGTAACTCTTGGCCAGATCTGGCATTCAAACAGCTCTCTCTGAATCTTTTTTTTTTTTTTCTTTTTTTATTTTATTTACGTATTTATTATTATTTTTTTATCATAAGTGTACTAGCTCTCTCTGAATCTTAACAACTACCCTAGATAATTGCCTCTCATTATTTTAAGAGTTTAGACTTAAATTCTGACTGATTTTTTTTTCCTGACAGATTTTAATTAGCTTTGTCACACTCCCAAAGAACTAATTTGACTTATGTGATTTTATTCTTGATTAAATGATCTAAGGTTGAATAAGGTTCGGATATTAGAAGGGAGAGAGTAAAGGAAGTAGCACGGTGAAGACCTAAGTCAGCATGAATTAACTCTTGGTTTGTTGGAACTTTTGAATTACTAGATCCTTACTTACATATTTTTGTTTTATTTTTTTATTATAAAAGGCTCTAACTCAGGAACAGCAGATGGAGGAGATACGTAGGGCAAGGCATGGGGTAGGGGTGTACAGCTTCCAGCTCCCTCCCAGCAAGCAGCTCTCCCCATAGCTCTCACTGCTCATGAGCCCAGAAGCTTTCCAGACCCCCTTGTTGTGAGGTTTTATGGAGAGTTTTTTATAGAGGCATGATTGATTCCCTACTTATATACTTTAAATTTTTATTTTTCTCAATAAAATGTATTTTCTTGGGAGGCCTGGCATTTTCTTGTCCTGGAATTGAACCCCACATCAGGCTCCTCCTCAGTGGGGAGCCTGCTTCTCCCTCTCCCTCTGCTGCTCCCCCTGCTTGTGCTCTCTCTTTCTCTCTCTCACATAAATAAAATCTTTTAAAAATAAGGTATTTTCTTCTCCTTATACCCTTTTTATTATAAAAACCTGTTTGCACTTCAGGAAAATTATAATCTTTTCTTAGAATTTTTGGGTCCTTATTTTCTCTAATTAAAATAGTTTCTGGGGGACGCCTGGGTGGCTCAGTTGGTTAAGCAGCTGCCTTCGGCTCAGGTCATGATCTCAGTGTCCTGGGATCGAGTCCCACATCGGGCTCCTTGCTCGGCAGGGAGCCTGCTTCTCCCTCTGCCTCTGCCTGCCTCTCTGCCTGCCTGTGCTCTCTCTTTCTCTGACAAATAAATAAATCTTTTAAAAATAAAAAAATAAAATAAATAAAATAAAATAGTTTCTGGGCTCTCTGCACCCTCATTAGCCTTATTTCGCACTATCACCTACGTCCAGCCAAACTGTCTTACTCATTCCTTTAGTGGAGCTGCTCTTTTCCTATTTCTTCTCCTTTTTCTGTGCTTTTTTAAAAGATTTACTTATTAGTGAATGCGTATGGGGGCACACACGTGAGCAGGGAGGGTGGGAAAGAAAAATCTACAGCAGACTGCTCACAGAGCCTGATGTGGGACTTGATCTCATGACCCTGAGTTCATGACTTGAGCCAAAATCTAGAGGTGGATGCTTAACTACTGACTGAACCACTGAGCTGCCCCATCTTCTACCTTTTCATTTCATATTCTTCTACCTCCAGTGGGCCTGATTCCTGTTTTTCTATTAGTCCCACCTTCTTCAAATAGCATTTCCTTCGTAAAGAATGCTTTTGTTAGCATCCCGCTCCTCAAATTCAAAACCAAACCCTGGTGTGATGTTTTTCTTTTGAATCTGCTTAATCTTTTGAGTCTTTGGTAGCGCACTTACATTTTACTTTAGGGTACGTAAGTAATTGGACCCATCTTATATCTTACACCTTCTCCCATCCAGTGAAATACAAGGCCACTGGGAGTGGGCTTGATGCCATTTATTTATTTATTTATTTATGTATGTATGTATGTATGTATGTATTTATGATTTTATTCATTTATTTGATAGAGAGCACAAGCAGGGGAATGACAGGCAGAGGAAAGAGAAGCAGACTCCCTGTGGATCAGGGAGCCTGACACAGGGCTTGATCCCAGGACCTTGGGATCATGACCTGAGCCAAAGGCAGACACTTAACCAACTGAACCATCGAGGCGTTCTGATGCCATTTATTTTGTACCCTTCCCACAGCGTATCTTCTTACACAGAGTTAATAGATGTGCAGTAATATTTTTGAATGAGTGACTCAGATCTACAAGTCAGATTATCGTGTTTTGAGCCCTTAGTTAGCTGTAGTAGTACCTGGTGTTTATTAACTTTTTGAGTGACATGGTAGCTCATTTCATCCTTGAATGACCTGTTCCATGGCATGCCAACCAGCAAAGTTGTATAAAATCCAGGAACACTTGATGGCAGAGTTGTCTCCTGATTATCAATTTACTGCTTTTCCCACAAGAGGGTGCTGTTGGGTAATGTTTCCTCAGAGTGCATTGTGCTTAAAGGGCTTTAATGAATGAATAAGAATTTATTAACTGGATATTAAAAACCCAGGAAAGACTATTGCAATATTTTGTTTGTAATCATTATACATTAAGGAAGTACATCAATGATATAAGCCTGGGTCAATAAATCTCTAACCTATCTCTGATTTATTATTTGGGGCAGGTGTAGGGGTTATTATTGAATGTAAAGAGAAAGAAAGATGATAGTGAAAGATAATTAGTAATTAGAGCATTTTGTCAGTGGGTAGCCTTTGGAAACTTGAGAGTTCACCATAGTTGCAAGTGTCAAAAGCCAAGGAAGTTTCAGAATCCATTGCTTAGTGAGTTGGAAGCTGGACAAAATGACTTCCAAGGTCCTTGCAACTTACAGTTTTTTGATAAATTACATCTTGGAGGGGCTCCTGGGTGGCTCAGTGGGTTAAAGCCTCTGCCTTTGGCTCAAGTCATGATCCCAGTGTCCTCGGATGGAGCCCTGCATCTGGTTCTCTGCTCAGCAGGGAGCCTGCTTCCTCCTCTCTCTGCCTGCCTCTCTGCCTACTTGTGATCTCTGTAAAATAAATAAATAAAAATCTTTAATAAAATTACATCTTAGAGCTTTAGCCTGAAAACATGAGTGTTGCAGGCTGTTTGTAAATTTTTATTATACTGACGTTTTTTGTTTAGTTCAGCTTTTTTTTTTTTTTTTTTTTTAAATTTGACAGAGAGATCACAAGTAGGCAGAGAGGCAGGCAGAGAGAGAAGAAGGTAAGCAGGCTCCCTGCTGAGCAGAGAGCCCGATGCGGGGCTCGATCCCAGGACCCTGGGATCATGACCTGAGCTGAAGGCAGAGGCTTTAACCCACTGAGCCACCCAGGCGCCCCTGTTTAGTTCAGCTCTTAATCTTTAAAATGACTGCCATTTGTTCAAAGTCCTTTCATGGGAAGAATGAATTAACAAAAGAGGGAGAATGAAGATCAGAGGAACTCTTCAAGTTTCTTTGAAATCTAATGTGTATGCAATGAAATGTAAGGAAGGTCAAATTCATAGAGTCAGAGGGTGGAACAGTGCTTGCTAGGGGAAGAGGGAGGTACTGCTTAATGGATATGGAGCTTCCCCTTGGGAGGATGAAGTTCTGGAGATGGATGGTGGTGATGCTTGTACAACATTGTGAATGTTATGTGTATATTTACACAATTAAAAAGAAAAGGGAGGAGATTTCATCTTGTTAAAGTAATAGAAACAGTTGGACTTTTATTCTTTTTCTTTGGTGGGGGGACCAGAGAATCTTCAGCAGGCTCCATGACACGGGGCAGGATCTCACAACCCTGAGATATTACCAAGCCGAAAGCAGAAGTCGGACGGCTTAACTAACTGAGCCATCTAGGCACTCCTGACTTTTATTCTTTTTGTTGGAAGCCATCAGGCCAGTTTGCAGGTGGAGTCACTGCAGGAGCAATTGAATGTGGTCTCCAAGCAAAGGGATGAAACCACACTGCAGCTTTCTGTCTCTCGGGAACAAGTAAAGCAGTACGCTCTGTCACTCTCCAACCTCCAGATGGTACTGGAGCATTTCCAGCAAGGTGAGTTGTGCGATCGGCTTCCAGGGAAGAAAAATTATTGTGATATTGGGAATTCTGGCTTATTTCAGTGCTATTTTGAAATAGGCACTGGGAAATCTTTGAAAGGTTACCCTACTTGTAGGGGGAAAAGACAAGTTGCCTTCAAAAAGTTAACGTAGACTCCTTTTACAGTTAAGGCTAGAGAATGCGACATTTGGAATTATTAAAGATATGTTTTAGTATCATGACCAATGAAGGTGAGAATTGGGGAAGGATAAGGATAACATAGGAAGGATGGTCACATGATAAAGAGGGGACCATGTAGAAGCAATACTTGTTTTGAGATATAGGTCAAAAGTTGAATCTACCTCAGAGAGTTAATCATCAGTAATTGCTGTCCTTTGAAATATTGATTGACTTGTTCTTAGCTGTTCATATACCTTGAGGTAACTACATTTTCTTGTCCCGGTGGAAAGTATTTCTCTGGAGACGTAGTACCAATGACCAGAGAGCAGTATTCCTCTGGTAACCAAGTATGCTTTTTCCCATCTACCTCCCACCCTCACATTTACCTCCTTTAGATCATTCATTTCACCCATCTGTTTGTAATGATTGGCAGTGAATTTACTGCTGGTAGGGGCAGGTGATGGGGGATATGAGGGTCATGAAGTAATGGGTTACAGTTTTGTGCCAAAGCAGAACTTTGAATTTGTACGTATGTTGATCTTCAGGCTTACTCATGGTTGAAATCTTGAATTTTAAAATAAGAATTCTCAAGGTCCATTGTACCTAATACTTTCTAGAATGGACAGGTGAACAAAGTAGTAAGGCGGTAGGGAAGGCTTTACCGAAGAGGAGATACTTGAGTGGAATTCTGAAGGGAGGGGAGAGTTTGCATGATGAACAAAGTGGAGAAGGGTTTGGGCAGAGGAAACCAATCTCTTTAATTCTAGCTCACATGATGTAAGGCAGAGGAAACTAATCTCTTTAATTCCTGCTTACATGATCATGTGATTTTCTTGCTGTGAGATCTGAACTGTTTCTGTTGAATTGTTAAAATTTCAAGAGGTATAAAATTCTAATTTTATCACAAAATTGCAGAATACTAATGTAACTTAATTTTTTCTTTAGAGGAAAAAGCTATGTATTCTGCTGAACTAGAAAAGCACAAACAACTTGTAGCTGAATGGAAGAAAAAGGCAGAAAATCTGGAAGGAAAACTAATGTCATTACAGGTTGGTCAAAATAATTTTCTCTTGTAAATAATATTATTCATGAACAATTACTTGTTGAATCTCTATCTTGAAATAATTTCCTAAACAATTTTAGTAAGTACTGTTTGGTTACTTGTTGTCCTATGCTGGGATCCAGTGGTGAACAAGATTTCAGGACTTTCCCCATGTGGTTTATAGTTTAGACACAACAAATATGAGATGATGGGAAATTTTAATTCTTTAGCACAGATGGGTATTTTTCTCTTTTCAGCAAGATACATCAGGCACTCTATTTTCACATGGATTAGAATAATGTATATGATCCTTTAGATCTTTTTCTTTTGTGGCATAATCCTTTAAATACCATAGTCCTTTAAAGTGTCTTTCTTGGGGCGCCTGGGTGGCTCAGCGGGGGGCGCCTGGGTGGCTCAGCGGGTTAGGGCCGCTGCCTTCGGCTCAGGTCATGATCCCAGGGTCGTGGGATCGAGCCCCGCATCGGGCTCTCTGCTCTGCAGACAGCCTGCTTCCTCCTCTCTCTCTCTGCCTCTCTGCCTACTTGTGATCTCTGTCTATCAAATAAATAAATAAAATCTTAAAAAAAAAAAAAATTTAAAGTGTCTTTCTTTGGGTGTTCCCCGGGTGGCTCAGCGGGTTAAGCAGCTGCCTTCAGCTCAGGTCACGATCCCAGAGACCTGGGATTGAGCCCTATGCCTTCCTCTGCCTGCTCTGCCTGCCCTGTCTGCTGCTCCTCCTGCTTGTGCTCTCTCTCTCTGACAAATAAATAAATAAAATCTTAAAAAAAAAACAACCAACCAAAACTTTGTTATAGTTCATATGTGGAAGAATTTTATAAAATATAAATATATATTTTAAAAATATACAAATATATATAAAATATAAGATGTATATTTATATAACATATAATATAAAATGTAAAATATAGAAAACATAAATATATAAAATATAAATAAAATGAATCCCCATGAAGAGATATGAAAGTAACTTGCTTTTAGAATCAGGATGAACTTTTCTAAGTTATAAGTAGACTTTGTTAATACCTGATGGAAAGTAATAAAATTTGTTTACCTGTCATTAGTTGTGAATATGCTGTTCAGCCGTGTTAATATTCCTAATAAAAGAAAACATTTCCTTTAAAGTTTTGAAATTTTTATTAGATATTGAGTAGCTGCAAAACAGTATTTAGATAATACATATAAAATAGTAGCAGTCCAGCAGCTACCTTCGTACTTGCCCACCCAGTATAAGAAGAATGTCATCCTTAGAAGTCCTGACATGCCCTCCATATCTCATCCCCTTCTTGTTTTTTAAGATTTTATTATCAAGAGAGGGAGAGAGAGAGCATGCCTATGAGCCGGGGGAGGCGCAGAGGGAGAAACAGACTTCCCACTGAGCACAGAGCCCAACGTGAGGCTCAATCGCAGGACCTGGAAATCATGACCTGAGCTGAAGGCAGACACTTAACCAACTGAGCCACCCAGGCGCCCTCTCATCCCCTTCTTATCATTTCCTAGAGAACGAGTATAGAATGTTATATTTATCACCCCTTGTTTTTCTTTATGGTTTTATCACATGTATTTGAATCTCTAAAAGATGCATTGTGTGGTTTTACATAATTTTGAACTCTGGGTAAATGGAATTTTGAAAGTAATGTAAATTTAATAATTCTCCTGAAACTTGCTTTTTTTTTCACCTAGTATTATATTCATGAGTTTTAACTGTGTTAATGTGTGTTGTCATATGTGCATGGCTTATTGCTTTCATCACTGTATTTATTGTATGAATGTATAATTTATTTACCTATTTTACTGATAGAAGACCTTGCTATTGTTTGCTATACAAACAATATGGTTCTGAACTCCCTTGTTTACATCTCCTGGTGCACACTTTCAGAAGTTTCTTCCAGGTGTGTATCTTAATCGGAATTGCTGAGTCCTGAAATATATATGGGCAATTTCAGCTTTATTCAGTGATGGCAAGTTGTTTTATAGCAGTAGTGCTAATGTCCTCCTACCAGTGGTGCATAAGAGTTCTTGGTCTGCATCCTTGGCAATACTTGGCCTTAGTAGAATTTTTAAGGTTTTTGCCACTGTGGTGGGAAGGGCCATCATCTTATGGTTTTAATTTGCATTTGCCTGACTGCTAACAAGATTAAGCATCTTTTAATATGTTTATTGACCATTTATGCTTACTTTCTGGTCAGCTCATTATAATATGTTTAAAAAGATACTTAATCTAACACTTTCAGTTGTTTCGAGTAGGTCTAGAGTATGTCGTCTGCCATACTGTTAGAAGTCCAGATCTTCTTTTTAAACTAGCTTTATTTTTAATTTAAAATATAGCATATACTTAGAAAACAAAT
>ML097332.1:0-14423 GCA_003697995.1 Taxidea taxus jeffersonii
GGGGGGGTGGATAAAGAGGGGGTGCGGACTTTTTTAACCGCACGATATTCTAGCCTTGGATTTTCCAAAGGGGTGATGGCGGGGGGGCAAGGGAGCAGAGGGTTGAGAGGTTTTCAGCAGTTTCTGGGCAGTGGAGAGTCTTTGCAGGGGAGAAGGTATGGCAAAGTCCAGAGGAAAGATGGAAAGGGCCAAGCTGACAGGGACAAACTGAAGCCCATGGGTGTCGGAGCAAAGACAGTCTTGGTCCTGGAGCCAGAGGGGGCCCTCGGCATCCAAACTGTAAGGTCCTCAGGACTTCCTGAGACTTCAAAGCCAACCCTGGGATCTCTGCGTGAGAGGGGATGTGGGCCTCGGTGACCTGGTGTGGGAGACGGAGCGGAGAGGAAGCTGAGAGCATTGCCTAGGAGGAGGCGCAGAGAGAGAGAGAGAGAGAGAGAGAGAGAGAAACAGACAGACAGAGGAAGCCCCGGGGTCTTCACATCTAAACTAGCATCCAGTGAGAGGAAAAGAGCCCATTTCCTAACCTTAATGCAGTTAGGCAGTGAAATAAACTGCCTAGCGAGGAGGCTGACTCACTGGCTTCAGAGGAATTTGAACTAGGTGCGATCAGGTTCTAGGGGGCTTATCAGTACCAGCAAACCCTTCCCAGCTGCAGGCTGTGCGGGAGGTGCTGGGGTTTCCGAGGGATTCCCTGAGAGGCCTTTTGCAAGGTCAGTCCTCAGGGGCAACCGTGTGCATGCGTGCATGCACTCACACAGACGAGTTCACACTCCTGCACCCTGCCAGGAGGGAAATGATCCTGCTCCATCCCGTCAGTTTCATTGTTGATGAAAGGGCCAGAGCACTACAGAGATTTTCATCCCTTCTCCCTCCTGATGAGTCACTTCTGTGATCCTGACGTGCCCCTTGCCAGTACCCAGGTAGCCCCAAGCCTCCTCAGTCAGGAAAGATTCAACCGCCATGCAGATGTACCTTCACACACAGGTGTAATCGGTACACTTGCTCACCGTTCTCCCTTTCTCTTCCTCTCTCCCTGCCTCCCTCCTTCCCCCCTCCAGCCCTCCTTAACCTGGGCCACTTTTTTTTTAAAGATTTTATTTATTTATTTGACAGAGATCACAAGTAGGCAGAGAGGCAGGCAGAGAGAGAGAGGGAAGCAGGCTCCCTGCTGAGCAGAGAGCCCGATGCAGGGCTTGATCCCAGGACCCTGAGATCCTGACCTGAGCTGAAGGCAGAGGCTTAACCTGCTGAGCCACCCAGGTGCCCCAACCTAGGCCACTTTTGACAGCAGCCAGATGCTTACACCCTTATGCCCCCCGCTTTTCTGACCCCCAACTCCTCCTAGATTCTCTTGGCAAAAGGGAGGAGTGTTCTCTGCTTCCAGAAGCATCTTTGGTACCTTCCCAAAGCCCAGCAATGGCTACAGACATGCCCCTTCATGCTGTGAGGGTACAGAGAAAAGGCATACTTGCTCCAGGCCTGCAGAAGAGGCATGCTCTTTTCCTGGCCTTTCCACCCACCCCATGCTCTTGTTCTTCCCTTTGGCAGCACAAAAGTCAAAAGTGCTCCCCGCCCCGCCCCACTGGAGGGAGGAGGAAAGAATGAGACCCAAATAAAATGGATCAGCCAGTAGACCTAGAAACTGACACAGAGCCAGAGGCCAGGGGAGGCAGTGGAAGGCAGCAGGTAGGGAATGAAAGGGGAAAGGCCCCAGCTGAGAAACCGATGACCATAGATAGCCCTGTGGGGTCCTGGTCCAGCCAAAGCTGCTCTGCTCTGCTCACTACGGGCTCCGGGCCGAGAACATGGCTCTACCAGGGGCTGGTCGGTGGCAAAACTGTGAGGTGGGGAGAGCCGGTCTTCAGCATCCCTGTCTTGGTTCCCTCCCCACTTTTAGGTTCCCTCTCCCAGAGTCCCAAAGTTTTTCTCCCTGTCAGGAGTCTTGTACAGCACCCCCACAGCAAAACTCACCCATCCATGTCCCATTTCTACAGAGGCTTGGGGGCATCGAGTCATTTGTGTATCCAGGTGTGAAACGGTGGCTCACGGCTGAAAGCTAAACTCCCCCAAGCTGTTGCGTGGATGTTAATAGATTGTATTCAAGGTGGGGAACCAGGAGGGTGGTGAACTGTGGTCAAACACATACTGGAAACCTGAAACAATATTAGCAGGTTGCTCTACCGCGGGACTTCTCAGAGCCTTTCACACACTCGCGTGCGTAGTGAAGGTCTCTAAAAGGGGATGATAGCATTTCTCCAACAAATTTGGCCACAGGATCTTTTCTACTTGTTTCTGTGGAGCAACTTACAGGACCGGTGTTTGATTTGATGTCATTCCCTTCTCAGGCGGCACGTGCATTTTTACAGCAGGCTTTAATACCTACCCTAAAAAGAGTGACCATGATGGTGGGAAAGTAGGCACCCTGACAGTTAGTGGAAGCAGGGATGGTTATGCTGGATCGAGCACTATATGTATCTGTCTATCTATATATAAAATCACGGCTAGAAGGGAGAGCTTTTTGACCAGAGGGCCCTTGCGCTATGGCTATTTCATGTCACACGTTAGAGATGATTGCCACTTACCAGTTGCCTTGCTCCTATCCCATACAGTCCCAAGTACCTTTAATATTTAGCCTTTTGGGGCTGTGTCTGAGGGACTAGAGTGGAAGTAATGGGGGGGGCTGTCTACCCAAGACACGCCTATTTCTCATGTTGACACATACATGTTTAAGAGCTGGCCCTACCTAAAGCATATGACATTTGTGCCCTTGTTCTCCACTGACGCCACCCCTCCCCCAAACTCCATTCTCTAAAGCCTCCTAGAAGGAGGCACAAGAAGGGCTGGCTTAGTAAGCCTCATCCTCTCTCTGGGTTTTCTCATATGTGTGAAACTAGTGTTCTTTTTTTTTTTTTTAAGATTTTACTTATTTGTTTTAGAGAGAGAGTGAGAGAGAGCAGGGGGAGGAGCAAAGGGAGAGGGACAAGCAGACTCTATGCTCAGCGTGGAGCCTGATATGGGGTTTGAACCCACAGCCCTGAGGTCATGACCTGAGCTGAAGTCAAGAGCTGGACGCTTAACTGACTGAGCCACCCAGGCATTCCAAACCAAACTTTACAGTGAACAGGACTGGGTAAATGGGGGCACTGGAGAGAACTTGAGGGCTGGGCTCCATCACATGGCTCCTCTGCTTGCCTACAAAGTGGCCTGACCAGACAGGCTGCCACAAGGAGCCTCCACAGGCTCCTGCCAAAAGAACTGGGATGCAGAGTCCCTTTCTACCTGCTAGATGGGATACTGCCTAATTCATGAATCACTGAATAAAGCCAATTTGATCTTCGAATTTAAAATGAGAGAGAGAGAGCGCTGAGATGCTCTTCAATGTAGTAAGTGGAGGGGTGGGCAGCAAGCTGCTCCTTTGAAAGAAAGAGACTAAATCCCGGGGAGGGTCGGTTACCTGGGAACAAGATGTCCTCATCCGTGGAACAGAGTGCTCTCCAAAGGTGAAAACTGTGTATTTATCAAGCTGTTCATAAAGGCACTCTGTCGACTGTACTCTGTGCTGGTCAGAGCACCACAGCAGGACTGAGTTCCAGCCTGGGCAGGACTCTAAGAGGCATTCTTACATACTGGAGCGTTACCAAAGGAAAGTGACTGAGATGCTACAAGGTCAATAGGCTAAGGCCTCTTCTAGGTCCTGGACCACTGTTCAAAGCTATGAACTCTGACATGTAGGTATACTCAGCCAACATTTTTTTTAATAGGTTTCAAGCCCAGCATGGAGCCCAATGCAGGGCTTGAACTCACAACCCTGAGATCGAGACCTGATATCAAGAGTTGGATGCTTAACCAAGTGAGCCACTCAGGTGCAGTCCCCGCCCCCCAACACCCGATGTTTTACATCCAATTCCGGGAGGTTCATGGGCCTCCAGGTTAAGAAGCTCAGCTGTGGTATCATAACACAAAAAGGAATCACTGAGCAAATTGAGCAGTGCAGAGACCGAGGGCAGGCCACTCCAAAACATGCCACATTGGCGTATTGATTATTTTAAGTAAAAGTTACTTAAGAAACTGCCAGTGCAAAAAGAACCCTCTGACCCTCTGCTTTGTCTCCAGAAAGGAAATAAATCTCCCATGTGGAAGTTTCCCTCCCGGTCCCGGGAGGTAAAGAAACAACCTTATCACCAGAGACAGGGAATTCAGGGCTGAAAAGGCTATAGAAACAAACCTTGTTACTTTTTACTAATTTACTACCCCAGCCCAAGTTCTGTTTAGAATTCCTTACTAATTAATGCTCCCAAACATCGGTTCTGTTTGTCCTGTCAATTCTTCAGATTTATTGTTTCTTTGTCTAAAAAGCATAAAGAACTGCTTTCCTTAGTCATTTCTTTAGGTCTCAATCTCATTATTGGGCTTCTGTGTGCACGAAATTAAACTTAGGGACATTTTTTCTCCTGTTAATCTGTCTCAGATCAATTTAATTCACAGACCAGCTAGAAGAATCTTGAAGAATAGAAGAAAAATTTCCTTCCCAACAGCAGATCTCGCCACAGAAAGTAAAATAAAACGAAAGTCAAAAGATAGACCATCTTGAGGAAATGTGATAACCATATTCAGATATTTTTAAGGGGCTGCCAAGAGGAAGAGGAAGGAAAGAAGTTACTGAAAGAGACAGCTTTCAGCTCTATCTCCAAAAAAATGTTCTAATTAGACTAGCTCAACAGTGGAATGAGCTCCATTAGGAGGCAGTGAATGCCCTGGTGATGAGAGTTAAAAATTTGAAGGGAAGATTGAGCTAGATGACCTTGTAAGGACTGTCCTCCTAACTTTACATTTCCCCCCACCCATATGTTTCTCTGTCACTGAGATCCTTCCTAGTTTACTGCAGTCACAATCTTGCCTACAAACAAACCCCAAAAGGCAAGAGCAGATGGGAGGTGGCCCCATGTTCTGGACTGCCTGTCCCCTCACTCCTCCACTCCCACCTTCAGGCAGTATCTCACTAGCCCCCTCCCTAGAGCTCTCAGGTTTGCCTGGGGCCAGCTAGTTAATCTGATAAACTCATCTGAACTAATGGGATCATGAATGCTAATGAATTAATGTGTTCCCTTCCCAGGTGACATATTTGCATTTTTAACAGAGGTCTTCAGGAGATAATGCCTTAACTTGAAGGAGTGATTAATGTTGAAATTTCAGCTGTTTGGCAGTCTAGTGAAGGAGATATTTTTGGAAAGGGAAACTTTTTCCACCCTTCACTTCATACCATCTGCTGGTAGAGGAAGAAACATGTCCCTGCCCTTGAAGGGTTTATAGTTTATAAAGCTGGGGAATTACAATCACTGACATTTATTGAGCCTCTGTTAAACTGAGGGCGGTGCTAAGTGCTGTATAAATATTATGTTTGAGTCCTCACAACGATCCTTTGATGTAAGTATTTTGCAGATAAAGGGGCTGGGCCTCAGAGAGGTTAAGTAACCTCGTACCTTATTTCGTTGACTCTAGATGTTCGAAGCTACACTTTCTTAGGTTTCCCTGAGACGGAAAAGATGCTGCCAGCTCAACTATGATGTACCATGGATAAGAAGCAGCATTTCACTTTTAGAAATGTTAAAATCATGTCTTTGAAACCATGAAATACATTGTGTGGTAAGGCCAGCTCCAGAGTACACATTCTGCCTAAAGCTGTTCACAGAACCCAGGTGGGAACTAGCTGGGGAGCACTTTGATATGATAATATAGTGGTGAGCACCTATTAATATTTTAAGACAATATGATTACATAAGGACAGAGGAGGTGGCACCATGAGTCTGAGGTCGGTGGTAGCACACATCAATGGGATCGTGAAGCTCAGCAGTGGAGGGCAACAGGGCTAGGATTCAAGGTAGAGGAACTAGGCTGAAGCGGGGGTGGGGGGGATCATGTGCAGCAAAGAGCCAACTGTCGGGATCAGGGAAGTTTGGTTTTGAGGTTATGGCATGCCGGCTGGCTTGGCTCAAGTGAAGGGGTCGGTTAGGGAAACCATGAGAGACACGTTACATTTGTCAGACGGGAAAGGGAAGGAAAGGGAACTGGCAGGTGGCTTCTGAAAGCCAGGATGAGAGGTTTCAATTTGATACGATGGGCAAAGGGGGCAATTATTGATTCTTGTAAGTTAACGCCAACGGGTTCGGAGAAGCTCCTTCTCACCATCAGGATGAATTCAAGCTGTCACCTCAGAGCCAGAGGCTTCCTGAGGAAGAAACCAGCACTGCACAAGAGGGTTGTGTCCTCAGAGGCAGCAGGGGTCCGGGGCATTTAGGAGCCCTCAACCTGCAGTCCCCTCCTCTCTGAGCTGCCTTCCTGCCCTGGATGAGCAAGGGGAAGAGCCATACTTCCCCGGGCTCACACCCCCTCTCCTGGGGAATGGAGGAGATACAGACTCATCTCCCTTCCACCCACTGACAAGGGTCCGTTGAGGCCCTACAATGTGTCTGGATGTCCGGCACTGCCCTGCGTGACACGCAGATCCTGGAGGCCCCTGAAGAGCTCATGCCCTAGCTGAGGGGGAAGGTGAACACACACAGGAAGTCAAGGCAACAGGACATGGTATAATGAAGTGCTAAGTCGTGGAGGAGGGGGAAGGTATGGATTCCAAAATGGAACAGGGAGAACAGTGTGGGTGACTATGTTTTTTTCTCTGTTTTTCTGTATTCTCAAGGTTTTCCACTAGGTATAGGTATTACTTTCATAATTAAGGAAAACTCATACTTAAAAAAAGGATGGCAGAAGATGAGGGCTCGAATGATCAGGAAAGGCTTCACAGCCGCGGCTGGACTTGAGCTTGTTAGTTAGAGGATGTGATGGAAGGATTTGCAGAGATGGAGAAAAGGGGGCTGCTGCTGGTTGAGGGGACAGCAGAAAGTTGAGTGAGGAGAGAGGAGTGAGCTCTGAGTGGGGTACAGTGGGGCAGGGAGAGCAAGAAGAGCGATGGAGGTTGGGGGTCGGGAAGAAATAGGTCAGAGGGATTTTACACAATACAGGATTATATATAGCATCTGTATGCATGGTGAAGCTCAGCTGTTGTGGAAGGCAGGCCTCTGATACCAGGGAGAGGAGTTTCTATTTCATACCGTAAGCAAAAGGGAGCTATTATAGGCTCTTGAGCAGGGAAGTGACATGATGAAAGATGTTTTAAGGAAATTCCTTTGGCAGCAGCTTGAAGGATGGCTTGGCAGGGAAGGGGAGGTGGCTGCAGGAAGCCAGGTATGAGGGAATGAGAGGGTGGGCTCTGACAGCAATGGTGGGAATGGTCAAGAAGGCACTTGTGAGAGATGAACTGCCAAGACATGGTGGTGACTGATGGGCGTGAGGAGGAGGTGACTGATCCCAAGGCTCAGCCCGTGAACTGTAGAAAGAATGATGGTATCACTAATAGAGACAGAGATCTGGGCAAGAGCTTGGGGCTGGGGATTAGCATGGAGGGTAAAGCGGGAGAGACTCAGAGTTTGGTTTTAGCTGGGGCGAATTTAAAGTGATGGTGAACTCCGAAGAGAAAAATGTTCTTAAAGGTAATAATGAAATGAAACTGGAGCTCAGGTTAAAGGCCAACCTTTATCATTTCCAGTAATCACCCAGGATTCCAAAGTCAGACAAGCTGCATTTAGACTGAGCATGGAAACCCCTGGGGGAGGGGGAGCGGGGAAGAAAAAAGCAGACCCAGCAGCCAATTCCAGTTGGGGCTTCACAGGTGACAGACCGTAAGCTGTGTGGCCACAGCAGGCTGGCAGGCCTGTTTAAAAATCCTCCTCCTGGGGTGCTTAAGCATCCAACTCTTAGTTTCAGCTCAGGTCAGGATCTCAGGGTCGTGAGATCAAGCCCCGCCTAGAGCCCTGGGTCTGGTGTTGGGCTTTGCACTCAGCTAGAAGTCTGCTTGGGATTCTCTCTGTCCCTCTGCTTCTGTACCTCCCCACCTCTCACACATTGGTGAACATGCGCATGCTCTCTCATTCTTTCTAAAGAAAATAAATAAAATCTTGTTGAAAAACCCCGTTCCTTTTTCCCTGTCAGTGAGTGATTTCCCTACATATTAGAAAGATCACAGCTTGACTATAGGTGATGAGATGAATATGGAACAACACTCCCTTTATTAATCATATCTGCATTCTTGGTGATTTCCCTGACGGTGGCAAGAGAGCCCACGTGACACCCAGCGCCCTCGCCAGTCTGGTGAGGTAGCCAGTCTTCAGAGTCCCAGCCCTCAGGGTCCGGACTTCTGGCCACCTTGAATGGGATCAGAGGCAGGGCCCATTAAGAAGTAATCTGGGTACCTCAGTTTCCCCCTGTGTCAACGGGAAAAGGCATGGGTAGCTGACTTGGTTGGGTCTGGGTTTGAAGTGGGAAGATAAACAGAACAATTACTGAAGGGAAAACCACAGAGATGAAAGACGAAGCTTGGAAGACAGACAGTGAACACATACTGCAGCAGACTTCCAAACTGAGAGCTCCTGGTTGACTGGTTGACTCGCATGCCTGTTGTCACCACCAGGACATCCTCTTGACACTTTTGATAGGCTCTTCCATGCAAAGGGTCATAAATAGGACAACTGCCCCAGTCAATGACTTGCATTCCCTCTTTCCAATCTCCCACCTCCATTAGCATCTTCCACGTGGGATGCAGGCCCACTTCTCAACCACCCTCCTTCCAACCGCCACCCCTACCTCAAATCAGCAACCAGAAGACGGATCAAAAATCTGAACAGAATCTTCAGCAGGGAGATGCTGGGAACCGCTGGCAGATGGACTATGCAATGTGTGTGTGTGTGTATGTGTGCGTGCGTGCGTGCGTGCACACGTAAGTGTTCATCCACCACTCTAGCCGTCTGTTCCTCTGTTTTCCCAGTGGGTTTGGGTCAGAAGCAAAGAGAGGCCTGTTTGGGTGGTCCTACCCCCCCGAGCTGAGCTCCCTTGGCAGTTAGCAGCCCACAGCCTGGGCAGAGACTTACTCTGCACTCTTTCATCTCTAGAAGACATCTTTCCTTCCCCCAAGAAGAACTGGTAAGAGAAAGGGGGCTAACATCTTACAAATAGCCCTTTATCTGTAGTTTTCTATTTCCTCTGACCCTGGGATGAGGGGCTGTGCCCAGATACCTGCCCGGGGCTGACCTTCAGTGGGCTGGGAAGGGAGGGGAGAGCTGGTGGGAGAGCAAAGGAACAGGCAGAGGCCTCTACCACTATCCTCCCACCCACCACCTGTGGGCTCCCGGCTTAGTTCTCTCCTAGCAGCTGTAACCACAGGGCTCCTGCTGGCCTTAAAGTGCTGTGGTAGCTCTCTCCAAGCCCTGGCACAGGTGTGAGCTCCACTGGGACCATCCCGAGTGCTGAGAGGAGTTTTCAAAACTGATTCTACCTGAGAATTTGAAAGGTGTCGCCTCTGCCTCTAGCCTCCCTATGGGGGGTGTAGCACCCCAGATTCCTCCTTGCTCACTCCTTCCTGTCCTTTGGGGGTCATGGCACTGAAAGCCCCAGGTGCAAATGTACTTGACCTGGGATGGTTAACTAAGATTAACCCACCGTTCTCTCAGCATCCCTGAAATTCTGCCATGTGAAGGCCCTGAAGGGCAGGAGGAGGGCAGCGAACAATGTGTGAGTACTGAGAGTAGGTGAGGCAAAAACCAGTAGAGGGAATCTACCTGGTGGTTTATCAGCCATGCAGGAGCCTGAAGTGACTTTTGGGTCTGACCCTCCTCTCTCTGCCCACTGCCACCAGTCCAACTCCCTCTCACTTGAAGTGCTGTAGTATTTTACAAGTTGGTCTCAATCCCTCCTCATTCCACTCAAGTGGCTTCCTATCAGGCGGCTAACCATCCTGAAACACTTCGCATTAATTGTCCAACAGCCCTCTGGGGTCTCTTTCAGTCCAAACTCCCCCCACTGACATCAAAGGCCCTCCAAATCCAAGTGCCCCTTACCCAGAAGTCCGTTTTCACGGTCTTCTCCCTAACTGTGCCTCTCCCTCATAAGCCTGCTTCTCTGCTAGTCAACAATCTCAATTTCACACATTATTCAAAACCTAACGCAAATTCAGCCTCTTCTGGGAAGCCTGCTCCCTCCGTTCCAGCCTCCTCTCTGTGCCCTGAACCCCTACGGTGCTTACAGTTTAGAGCACATAATATAGAATGTAATTGTTTCCCAACTTTTATTATTCTTAGTTGCTTCATATGAATAAGTATTAATTTTCAGTAAAATTATGAATTTCAAAAGGTCCTTTGCTCTCCCCTTCACACAGTAACATCCGGCTAGACCCAGGGGTTCTCAAGAGACTCCTGTTCCCTTGCCTTAACTCCAAAATGAAGGAAGGATGAGATGAATGAAGGTTCTCTGAGGATCTTCTCTGTCCATTCCCTCTCCTTTCGCAAAAGATGTTCCAGGCAGTTGAGGAGCGGAGGCTGCCCACAGAGGCCTAGCCAGCCAATCAGCTGTCGCATCTCTAGTTTTCAGTACCCTCCCACCTCCTAAGGCTTTCTGAGCAATCAATAATGCTGCTTAAGTGATCAATCTGAGACACAATGGGCTGCAGGGGCCAGTGTTTGATTAACTCGGGAGAATAAATGTATGCTGGAGGAGACAGAGCAGGGAGGAAGATACAGAAAAGAAAGCAGGAAGAAAGATGAGCTGGGGGAAGGGAGAGGGAGAGCTTTTATGAATGGGGATATGAGAGAATGTTGCCCAGAGTAGTTCTAGCCTGATCGGATTCAAGAGCAAGTTCTTACTGAGGCAACTAAATCATCTGAGGTCTTTCTCAGAGCCCACTGAATATCACAGGGCTGTCAGGCAATCTTTGACCTTGACAGGACCACTGTTGCCACTGGCCATTGAAGGCCCAAGAGGCTGAAGGCTACATAGTGGATGGAGAGGTGGGTGTGGGATGGAGACTTCAGGGGACCCCAAGGGAGGACTTGGGCCATGAGCTGTGCTCATTGGCAGGGTCTCCAGAAATCCCCAAAGCTCTGGCATCCTTCTGTCCACCATCCAAGACTGGTGACTCTGGTATCCATGATGATATGCAAGGGTGCTGACAGCATTACCTTCTCTCTGTCCATTGGTCTACATACTATCCTTCTTTCCAAGTCTCTGGGACTAGAAATTCAATTATTTGGGCATTAGCATAAAAGGAGGCTCTTTCCAATTTTTTTCTGGAGAGCCCAAACTAGCTAGCTATACCACTAATCAAATTCTTTCTGGAAAAGATAGTATTGTCTGGAAAAAACAAACAAACAAACGGAGCAGATGGCTTGTTACTGGGTGAAAGAAAGGTTCCCCTTTAACCTAACCATAATTCCTGCTGCTCTCATTAAAAACCCATCCTTCACATAAAATGAATCACTCTTCTTTCCTCCTCATCCTGCTCATCCATTTGGTAGGCAACTTCGTTTTTTCCTACCTCCAAAATTAATCTAGCCATCTCTTTCCTTCTATCCCCATCCAGCAATTGTAAAACTGGCCCTCATGCCTCCAGGATGGCCCCCTTTCAATCAATCTGCCAAAGGCAGAAAAAAAAAAGAGAGAAAAATGAGCCAGAATCTAATCAAGCCTAGAGCTCATTTCCACTTACAAGAGATACACGGAACAGCAGAACAAGCTAAACGACAAGAGGAAACAAACGAACCAGAAAGTAGGACTCAACAACTAGCCTGCCTTCTCTAACAAGTCAAAGAGAGAGGACTTTGGAAAGGGCCTCAAGATACATCATGACCCAATGTAATGCGATGGGCTTTTTTGGGTCTTGATTCTTTTTTTTTTTAAAGATTTTATTTATTTACTTGATAGACAGAGATCACAAGTAGGCAGAGAGGAGGAAGCAGGCTCCCCGCTGAGCAGAGAGCCCGATGCAGGGCTCGATCCCACGACCCTGGGATCATGACCCGAGCCGAAGGCAGCGGCTTTAACCCACTGAGCCACCCAGGCGCCCCTGGGTCTTGATTCTAAAGAGCCAACTGTAAAACATGTTTTGAGATAACTGAAGACATTTGATTATGCACTGGATAACGGATAGTACAAAAGTATTGTTACTTTGGTCCAGTGTGTTAATGATACTGTGGTTATGTGAGGAAATGCCTGTTTTTTAGAGATGCATAGAGAAGTGCTAAAGGTGAAGTGACAGGATTGATGTCCAAATTTTGTTTCAAAACAAAGCAAAGGAAACAAAGGATAAAGGAAGCAGATTAGGCAAAGTCCTGACACTTAATGTGGATAATGGGGGATAGATGGGGTTATGGGTAAGTGGGCAAATGGGGTTATTATACATGTTCCCTATTTCTTTGAGAAATGTTCATAATAAAAAGCAATGACAATGGTCATCCACTGCACCCCAATCTACCTTTCTAGCTTTATCTTCCACTCCTACCTCATTTCTCTGTGACTCTATGACATAGCTACTGTGCATTCTTGCCCATGTGATTCCTGGCTGAAATTTACCCCTTCGCTTACTTGTGAATTCATCTGTTTACTCAGCAAATATCTAGAGAGGACCCCTTAAATGCACTAGGCACTGTAAATTCAAAATGACTGAGACCGAGGAAGACAAGGGACCTCCTTCATCTTTATCTCCTCCCCAGCAAGCAGCACGGCACCTTGTACGTAACAGGTGCTCAGTAAATGTTTCTTGAACATCATGAACATCATGCAGGGGAAGACGTGAGAGGATCCCACTCTAATAGGATCCAACAAGTATTCAATCCCACCTGACAGATGCTTATGGAATACTTACCATGTGTGAGGCATTGTGTGCCAGGGGAATAAAAAGGAGATGACAAACACCAGGCTCTTTTCCTGCATTGAGCTTATAATGTAGATAAAATGTATGCATATGAGAAGTTACATTTGTATGTAAAGAATATAGGGTTAATGATTCAAGCAGTAAGAATGGGGTGTATCAGTGATGTACCCGCCAAATGTATCTTAGAGCCAGTAAGTGCAGGAGGAGTTCAGAGTGGGGAGCGAGATCACTCCAGTCTAGAATAATCCAAGAAGTCTTCACAGGGGAGGTGAATTTGCCTGTAGCATTGAAGGACGGGGACAGTGGTTTTGAATACAAAGGGGGCAGAGGCAAAGAAGTGACCTTTGCCTCTGGTGCAAAGGTCACCTGGTGAGTGGAATGGCATGAACAAGAGCACAGGTGCCAAAAAATATACCAAAGACCTGTTTCGGAGTCCCCAAGGAAAGAAATTTGGCTGTAGTCAAGGTTCCAGGAGGGACTATCGATGCTGAAGCTGAAGCTCACGTGGTGAGACCTAGGAATCTGCAAGTGATTTTGAAAGACATTAACATTTGAGAATAAGTGATGGGGACAAAAAGTGGGAAATGAAGCTTTGAGGATATACGGCATTAGGCCCACCCAAGGAGAGTCCTGAATGGCAAGCTAAGGAAGCTGAAATTTATCCCACAGGCTGTCAGGTATTAGCTCTCAAAGGTGTTGGTCGGAAGCGTCACGAGAAACGGAGATTTAGGAATATGAATGTGGCGGGTGTGGGTATCACGGACTGGCATGGAAAGAGACTAGGGGTTGGGGCAGAGCAGGGTAGAAGTGGAGGATTCTGAGGCTTCTAGTCTAGGAGACTAGAAGGCTTATGTAACAGAGGTCAGAAGAGCAAGCCGTCTTTGAGACATAATGAGATGAGTCTGTGAATGTCAAGCCTGACATGATAACAGACTATCCGAGGGGAAATATTCAGCAAGTAGCTGGAAATACAGATGTGAAATATGGGAGAGGGGTTAACTTTGGGCTAGAGAAGCGGGAAGGCCAGGAGAGGAGCGAGAGGGGAAGCCGCACCCCAGCTGTATACCCTTGGCATCAGAGGAAGTGGAAAGCAAGAGGAGCCGGAGAACACCCAGATTTGAGGGGGTAGGAGGAGGAACCAGCAAAACAGAGAAAAAAGGAGGGGCACTGGGCTGGAAGGAGACATAGACATTAAAACCAGGTAGAGAGCTCTTCAAAAACATAGGGATGGCTAGTGGTGTGGCTAATGCCAAAGTGAAGTTGAGGCTCAGAAAAGGTCACTCGCTGTGGCATGCATACAGACAGACCTGCTCATCTCATGCTCGTCAACACAGACGGGCACAGTGGCTCCTACATATAACAGGCAGCCTCCTTCCTCTCCCCCTCTGTCTCTCTGTCTCCCTGTCCCTCCTCCTCCTCCTACTCCTGCCCTCATGTCAGACACACACACGGATTTCCAAGCTCATTTTCTGACTGCCCAGGGGAATAAGGTGCTGGCATGTGCCGGCACGTGCCGGCGTGCCACTGGGCTGTTTGGGTTGGTATCCTTCCATTGTAAGGATAGTGCCCTTAGAAACGGAGATGCTGCGCCTGTTGTGGGTAGGAAATAATACAGAGCCCCAAGATCCCTGCCCTCTCTTTACCAGCTCAGCTGAGGTCGGGGGTGGGGGGG
>ML097332.1:21824-43782 GCA_003697995.1 Taxidea taxus jeffersonii
CAGCCAGCCCTGAAAGTTTTACACGCATTAACTCATTTCATGATCACCACAACCTTGGTACCTAGGGAATATCATCATCCTAATTTTACAGAGGAGAAAGCAAAGCGTAAATGGTGGAGCCTGAATTCTAACCAGGTAATGACAATTCATAGTAATGATTATTATGCTTGTTAACTTTTATTAGGAACTTATTATGGGCCAGGTACTGTGCTGACATCTTGGCATGCATTATCCCCTCTAACCCTCACAATAAATCCAAGAGGGTAGGTACTATGATTGTTGCTATTTTGAAGGAAAACAGAGACTCAGAGAGGTCTAGTAATCTCCACAAGCTCACACAGCTAGTAGGGCCTAATCCAGGATTGGAATCTGCCACTTTGACTACAGTGGGTATAACGTCTCCCAAAAGGCTGTGACTCTAAGCCTTTGGATGGGGTTACACAGCAGAGATAGGCTGCTGGCATTTTCTGGGGACATACCTAAGCTGCCTGCCTCTGCTGGGCCAACCACTAGCACGCAGGAAAAAATGAATAAGAGCAGGATACCACTGATGGGTGATGGCCAGAGTATAGAGTGCGTCTGTCTAGGGCAGCAAGGGGAACCCCTGCGTGGCTGGGCAGGACCTGGGATGGTAGGAGGAATGGAATAATCTGGAAAGATCTGGAAGTATCAAGGAGGAAACCTCCTTTATAATTGTCTGCCTCCAGCCTTTTATTTTCCATCTTACCTTTCAGCAAGACACCCACCCATCCTAAAGCATCTCAGGCCAACCAGGCCCCTGGTGTTTGGGACAGGATGGGTGGAGGCAAAGGGAGAGGAAGATCCCAAGTTCCTGAGCTGCTGGGGAAACTGGGAGCTAGTAGGAAAGCCTGAGAAAGAGAAAGCCTGAGAAATAAGGAGAAGAAAAGGATCAATTCCAAGGATTTGTGATTAGAAGAAAAGACAAAAGGCTGGCCAGTTATGCTAAGAGGGCTTTTTGGTGGCCCTTTGTGGGCAAGCCCAGCAGGCCCACCCAGTGTAGGCTGGGAGACACTGCAGGGAATAACTCCATCAGGCAGGGCCATGAGCTGCCCTTTCCCAAGCCTGGGCTGGCCACCACCAGGCTGCCCTCAAAGGCAGCTGTTCAGCAGGGGTCCTGCTGCCTGCTACTTTTGTGGGTCCACCTAGCCCCCAACTTCCCTGTCTCTATTCCTGCCCACCCCTCCATACACAGCTTGCTATAGGGAAGCACCCAGTCATGGGAGGGGAATCCCTATTTCAGAACTGGGGTTCATCCTACAGTTGTGCCCTGTGGCCAGAATGTAGTCACTTGGTTCTTGGGTTCTTGGCTCCTCTCTGTAGTTTGGGGTCAGAGGGACACTATTTGCATTGATAGAGACAAGGCCTCTTTAGCATTCCTGGTTCCTGGTTCTTTAGTCTTCCCTGCTCCTGCTCCTCTCACTTACTCAAGTACTGGCAGAACAAGATTTCCTTCTGGCATCCCACACTCACCTCCCCTCAATAAGCACCCCCTTTCCCCCCTAGATCCTCAGCCTTTAACACACACACATACACACACACACACACACACCACACATTCCCATGGAATACCTAGCAATAAAGTGGGAATCTGGAGGTGAAGGCCAAAGTGGCCCCAGGTGTCAAATTTCTTCAAAGTCTCACATTTAATTTTGAAACGTGAATTTCCACATTCTACTCCACACTATGCTGGTGTTTGATTTACTATGTGAACATTGTACTGCTGGCAAATCCTTGCCGAAACGGAAGCTCCAGAAAGACGCACTCTGTTTATCCCATGACTCTGTGTACCCCACAAGGTACATTCCAGAAGCACTGAATAATGCATTATCCCAGAACCTGCTTGCTTTTGACCCACTATCTCTACTGAAAAGAGTGGTGAGCAGAAAGAATGACTAGAACAGTTTGCAGTGTTGGGGTGCAGCAGTGTGTCGGTGAGGGGAGGGAGGGCGGGGAGGCTGTCTTCTTATTAAGCTCAATTTCCCCCTCAGGACTCCTGGCAGAACCAGCCGCACCGCTAGGTCCCAGAGGGGTCAGGCAGCCTCCTAATTGGTGTGATGTGAGCCTTCCCCTTACTCAAATTCACCCACCTCCTGGCTGCGTGAGCCGGAGATTCTCCTTTGGGTTAAGGCCCAGTCTCCAGAAGGTCCCAGTAAATTGCACATGTTATCTGGAATGGACAGCACATTAAGTCATTAGCGCCCATTAATGCACTCGCCTGAATAAATCTATCAGATTGCCTGTCACCTCTTGGAGGGCAGAGCTGTGAGGGGATGAGACAGTGACCAGGGACCTTTCCTTTGGGGTGCTATGGGGTGGGTTGGAGGAGCTCTCCCACAGCTATCCCAGCTGTGAGCCTTGACCGCTCCCCGCCCCTCCACCGCTGCATCAGAATCCTGCAGGAAGCTTTGGAAAGGCCCCACCCTGGGCCTCAGGACTCCATTTAAGGAGCACCCTGGGTCACGCCTGCCTCCAAGCCCAGCGGAAGCAAGCCTAAGAAGGGGAGTGCTGCTCTGGTGGTCTTGGGGGCCAGGACCAAATGAGCGGTCCCTGAAGGCCAGGACAAAGACTTTCCCTCCGGCTTTATCTCGCCTTGGCTCAACTCCAGAGCTTCCTTTATATCATTGCCTTCTCTCTCTCTCTCCCTTTTTTTTTTTTTTTTTTGATCTCTTTCTAGAGAAACAGCTTTTGCACTGCTGCCTCTTCTCCGCCCACCTCCTTCAAGCAGAGGGAGCCCAGAAGAGAGAGGGCCAGTGGCCCAGGAAGGCCTAGGAGTGGGAGCTGAATTGACACTCTGGGGAATCACCCAAGGCTTCCTTGTGTGCCTTCCCTCGCTCCCCCCTGCTGGTATCTTAGGCATGTTTGCCCTCCTGGAGTTAGGAAGCAAAACACCAATTTAAACTGATGCTCACGGAGCCTGTCAGATGCCAAGTGCTTGCCAGGGCTGCTGCCACCAGGATAGCTGTATCTCCATGAGGGGGTCCAGGCCTCGGCTTTGGGACATTGCTGCCCTGGCAGGCCTCCTTGCCTTTGCTTTGCTCACCTTTGTCTGGGTGGGGGTGAGGGTTGGGGAGGGGGTGGAGTGAAATTTAGGAAGGAGAATCTGGGTGGATGACAGGAGGTATTCCTAGGCTGATGAGTGGAGGGCTGGGTTAGGCCACTGTGTGGACCTGGACACTTTACTTAATCTCTCTGGGCCTAAGGGAAATCTAACGCCTGCCCAATACTTTTCACAGGGGTGCAAGTTTACACAGAAAAGTGCACCCGGAACTTTTGAGAAGGAAAACACCATATGTCTCTGGAAAGACTCTAGGGAAGAAAGGGTGTTAAAGTCTACCTCCCCGCAAAACCCTGAGAGTCCTTGATCATCAGCTAAGCATGCCAGTGAGTGCTAATGGGAGTTTCCCTCCCAACACTGCGTTTTGCCCAGAGCCCAGCTTTCCATGTCTTTCTCCAAAGGTGTGACTCATAGTGGGACTGTTCAACATGGAGGCAGGTGGCGGGGGAGTTTGAAGGTCCGGGGGGCCTTTCCTGGTTCACTCTCAAATAGCCCCTTACATGCGCACAGGGCTTTACAGCTTTTGTTTGACCTTCACAATAACACTGCGAGCTTTGTAAGCCTGCCGTTATCCCACACTTTGTGGATGAGGAAGTTGAGGCTCAGTTCAGCCAAATGACTGCCCAGGGCCACACAGGTAGGGAGCAGTGATTATTCCTGGAGAGGGTGTTCCTCCCCCTTCTCCTTGCCAACTCTGCCTAAGCAGAGAGCACAGGGCTTGGGAATGTCAGGCCTTGAGGGATCAGCGGCTTCTCCCATTTGCTTTTCCTGCCTGTCCCTGGTCTCTGTTTTCTTCACTCTGTCTTTTCTGGACCCCGTTTTCCGTTCCTCTGACTGCCATTAATCAGGCAGGGAAGGAAAAAAAAAATAGCTTTGCAAGAGAAAGCAGGTGTTGGCTTGTGTGTCTCAGTGGGGTAAAGCAGTAACCCCCATAAAGGCCTCTAACTAGAACATGCTCACCGCCAGACTGTCAGTCACTTGCCATGTCTGATCTGGAGTCAATTGATTAACCTTTCTGTCCACGACTTCTCATCTTTTCAACCTGCATAAGCCTCTCCAGTCTCAAGGCGCGGTAGGCCTGAGGGAAGAAGGGGGAAGGAGAGCAGGTAGGAGCTGGGGATGGCTAATGAGAACCAAAAAGCACTTTGTAACCATTCCTAAGTGTTGCATCGATGTTTAATGGCATTCATTGCCTCCGAAGCCGTGGTTCGCAAATGGGAGGCATTTGTGAAGGCCCTGGCAGGCAGTTCCCCTATAATCCAAGAAGCCTCCTATTTAGGGGAAAGGCCTAATTATAGCTTCCTTTCCTTATCTCCTTCTCTTGTTCATTAAGACCAAAGGACATTTGCTCGGGAAATCAGATCTTGGTTTCAGAAGATTTCATCTGCTCCCACAAATTGAATTTCCCACCTGGAGTCAAATTCTCTATTTATAACAGAGATATCATCTGCCCAGAAATCTGTCCTTGGTACGGGCCTAGCTTGCTGAGATGTGCTTTGAATGGTGACTAGCTCCATGGGCTTGGTGAACCTTCGGGAGCTAGGGCTGTGTTCTCAGGGTGTGGAACCCAGACTGCATCTTTTGGAGAGAAGATTGGACTCCAGCTGGCTCTGTCCACTGAGGCCCGGCACCTGTCAGTGCTGGAGCACATTTGCAGTGGCTGCAGCTGCAAGTGGTTTCTCAAAGGCTTAGTCTTAGCTTTGGTCTCCCTATCTCCACCCCCAATCCACCATGCCTAGACAGATCTATCTTGCCAAAGCATGGCTGGGCTGGCACCATGGCATTGTCCTGCTCAGATGCCTTCAGTGGCTGTCCTCTACCCATACCATAAAATCCAACCCCCTTTGCTGGGGTCCATTTTCCGCTAGTCCGTTCTGGGAACTGCTCCCTCCACCAGGTGTGGCGTTTCACTCTTCTTAACTCCTATCCCATCTTCTGCACTGTGAACTTGCAGTTTCTAGAGCCTGTGTTGTTCTTCCTCCTCTCTGCTTAACCAATCATGTCCCTCCCCACAAGGCTTCAGCCCCATCACAGCCTCCTAGGAATGCTGAGCACTTCTCTCAGGGCTAGGCATTTGGCACAGGGCAGAGAGTGAGTGCCTCATCATAGCGCTTGTATTCTTGGCTTTGACTGTAATTTGTCCTTTTGTGGGCATAGCTTTGTCTCCCCATCTTTGTGGGCATAGACCAACCCTTGTGCTCCTTTTGAGCTCTCAGAGGGCCTGGCACACTGCTGGGTGATGGCTAGAGGGGAGAAGGCCCCAGGCTGCCTGCCCCTTCTCTTAGCTCTGCACAGCTCTGCAGTCTCTGATGATTGCTTTGTTTTCAGCCTTGGGCCTCTCTCTTTCCATCCCCTTTTCTTGTCCTTCACTAGAAGCTCCTAGCACCATCCAGTAGCTTGCTTTTATTAATCATTTTGATGGTTCTTCCTTGGACCCTCTTCAGTTTCTCTGAAATTAATCAATCCAGAGGCAGCCAAGAAAAAACAAAACAAAACAAAACAAAACTGGGAAGTTGGAGAATTTTGTCTTTCATACGACCCTCCCTCAGATGGGTTTTCAGTGTCTGCTGTTGAGTCAGCCATTGTTTTCCCTAACTCTCCCCTGAGATTAAACTTGACTTAAAGAGGCTTGTAAATGTCCTTCTTCAATTAAAAAAAAAAAAACTCTTGATTGCCTAGTGAGATCCTCTGAGCTCCAGACGCCTGGGTAGCTGGAAGCTGGGACAAAGTGATAATTCTAAGACAGAAGTGCATTTCCTGGGGCTCAAACAGGGGTGGTGGGAACTCATCTTTAGGGAAGGAAGTCTCTTTCTTTGTTCTGGGAGGGACCACTTTTAGTCACCTATATGTTCATAGGCTTCCGTGGCCCATGAAGGCATTCAAATACAGAAATCTTCTTTTCTTCAAATAAAGAAATCTTTTTAATCAGAAGAGGGGGAAAGGCCCACACTATATTTACTGAGCCTTTTCCGGGTGCCAGGCATAGTGTGCCATTCGGGTTACACTGACATCTCATTAAATCTTCAAAGTGACTCTATGAGGTAGGTGCTTTGATCCTTGATTGCAGATAGGAACCCGAGTCACAGAGAAGTGAAAGAATTTGCCTAAGGTCACTAGATAGTAAATGGCAGCTTTGGGATTCAAGCCCAGATTTATCTGATGCCAAATGTGAACTTCACCACCATTCTGTTCCACTCTGACCAATAAAACTGTCTTTGTGGGGGGCACCTCGGTGGTGTGGTCCATTGAGCCTCCTACTCTTGGTTTCTGCTCAGGTCGTGATCTCAGGGTTGTGAGATCAAGCCCCACACTGGGCTCTGCGTAGAGTGCATAGTCTGCTTGAGATTCTATCTCCTTCTCCCTCTGTGCCTCTCGCTTCTGCCCTCTCTCTCTCCAAAAATAATCAATGAAAAAGAAAAACTGTCTTTGTAGAGCCAACAAGTAGAAAAGCACCACCCTGGACTACTTTCTCTATGTTCTTCAGGGCATACTTTTACCCTGCCAACCTGTGACTTATCTAAAAGATTTATTCATTGATTTATTTGAGAGAGAGAGAGAGAGGCAGGGGAGGTGCAGAGGGGAGAAGGAGAGAGAGAATCCCAAGCAGACTTCCTGCTGAGCGGGGAACCCAGATGTACTGTGAGATCATGACCTGAGCCAAAACCAAGAGTCAGATGCTTAACCGACTGAGCCATCCAGGTGCCCCTTTTTCATCATACTTTTAAACAACCACAATGTCCCCTGTGTACTGCCCACATCTCCTTTACTAGTCTAGTCCAGAGAAGGCCAGGGATGAGAGCACAGGCTCTGGAACCAGACTGCTTGGGTTCAAATCCTAGCTCTGTCCCTTTCTAGCTGTGTGACTTGGGGGAAATTGCTGAATCTTTCTACATCATCTTTTCCTTGTCTATAAATTAGGGCTGATAATAATGCTCCCCTCAGAGAATTGCCGGAATTCCAGGAGTTTATAGACGTGTAGTGCTTAGCACAGTGCTTGGTGCAGAGTAAGCTCTCAGCATATGCTACCTATTAATGTTCCTCCTTCTTCTGCCCTCACCCAGGGTTTCCAGAGACCTCATGACACCCTGAGATTACCAAGGACTCTCATACACAGCACCCTTTCAGACCTGCTGGTGTACCGCATTCTTCTAAACATCAGCCTTCTCACCCCAAATCTCATGTTGAGTTTCAGTCCCTCCTCTAATTGTTAGCTCTGAGAAAACAATGTTGTTTTCCTTAAAATTAAAAACTTCTGTGCATCAAAGGACACTATTAACAGAGTGCAAATGCTACCCATGACATGGGAGAAAATATTTGTAAACCGTATATCTCGTAAAGGCCGACTATCCAGGATATAAAAAGTACTCTTGAAACTCAACATCTAAAAAGCAAACAACCAAAGTTTAAAATGGGCAAAGGACTTTAACAGACTTTAATAGACGTTTCTCCAGAGACATACAAATGGCAATAAGTACATGAAAAGTTCCTCAAGATAACCAGTCTTTGGGGAATTGCAAATTGAAACCACAATGGGATACCACTTTGTATCCATCATGATGGCTACTGTAGACAACGATGACAGAAAATACCAAGCGTTGACTAGGGTGTGGAAAAAATGGAACCCTTGTATCTACCACTGTTGAACAGGCAAAATGACAGAGCAACTGTGGAAAATGGTATGGTGACTACTAAAAAAACTAAACATAAAACTACCAGATGGGGGCGCCTGGGTGGCTCAGTCTGTTAGGCATCCTCCTCCTGGTTTTGGCTCAGGTCACCATCTCAGGGTTGTGAGATTGTGCCCCAAGTAGGGCTCTGCATTTAGCGGGGAGTCTGCTTGAACATTCTCTCCCTTTGCTCCTCCCCCAACTACCGCGCATGTGCGCGCGCACTCTCTCTTTCTCTCTCTCAAAATAAATTAAATGAACGAACGAATGAGTAAACAGATAAATCTTTAAAAAAAATAAAATTACTGGATGATCCAGCAATTCTTTCTGGTTATATATACCCCAAAGAATTGAAAGTAAGGACTTAAACAGATATTTGCACACCTGTGTTCACAGCGGCATGATTGACACTAGTCAAAAGGTGGAAACAATGTGAATGTCTACCGGTGGATGAATGCATAAACTAAATATGGTATACTTGCATGATGGAATATTATTAAGCCTTAATTCTGACACCTGCTACAATATGGATGAACTCTGAAGACATTATGCAACCTGAAATAAGCCAGGCATAGAAGGACAAACATTGTATGATCTCACCTACACGAGGTACATAGAGTAGTCAAATTCAGAGACAGAGAGCAGAATGGTGGTTGCCAAGGACCCAGGGAAGAACAGGATGGGGAATTGTTTTTTGGGTACAGAGTTTCAGTTTTGGAAGACTGGAAAGTTTGGAAGATGGATAGTGGTGGCTGGTTGTAAAATAATGGGAATGAACTTAATGCCACTGAACTATAAACCTAAAAAATACTTAAAATGGTAAGTTTCATGTTATGCATCCCCCCCCCCGCAGTTTTAAAAAGGCAATCCTTTAAAAAATAAATCCCTTACCCTTGTGATGCACTTAGGCTTTGAGGATATGATATTGAACAGGACAGACAAGTTTCCTGCTCCTATGCATTCTAGAAAGGAGGGAGAGAAAAAAATCCAGTCAACAAATGAACAATAGAGATAGTTTCAGAGAACAGTAAGTGTTATGAAGAAAATTAAACAGTGGTGGGAGAAACTACTTTAGATTAAGTAATCCAGAAATGCTTCTCTGTGGAAGTGACTTTGTGACATTTAACCTGAGTTCTGAATGGTAAAGGAGCCAGTCCTATGAGGATCTGGGGAAGGACATTCTAGGTAGAAAGCATAACTAGTGCAAAGGCCCAGAAACTTGAACTAGCTTAAGGTGAACTAAGAACCTAAAGAAGGCCAGTGGATGTAGAGGTGAGTTTGGAGAGCTGGAGAGCAAGGCAGAGGCCAGATCCTAAAGGGATTTATGGGCCATGGTGAGGATTTGGATTCTAGTGTAAATCTGACAGAAAGCCATTAAACAGTTTTAAGCAGGAGAGTGACATGATCCAAAAAACTGCATTAAATAGATCATTGGCATCTGTGTGGAGGATGGCTCCACGTGAGAGATGATACTGGCTCAGACTAAGAGGAGAGTGGTGGAGATAGAGAAGTGGATAGGTTCTGGCTATATTTGGGAGCTTGACAAGCTCTGTTGAAGGGTTGGATGTAAGAGATAAGGGAAAAGGGTGACAAAAGGGATGACACTTAGATTTTTCCTGAGCAACTGGATGATTGGTGGTGCTATTTACTAAAGAGGAGTGAAAGTGGGAGATGAATGATTTCAGGGGTAGAAATCAAGAGTTTTGTTTTGGCTATGTTATGTCTGAGATGCCTACAAGATCCCGAAGAGGAGCTGTCAAGTAGGCAGTCAGAAATAATGATAATAATAAATAACTAACATGCATTGATGCTCACCATGTGCCAAGTACTGTCCCAGATGTTTTACCCATTAGTATGATCCAATTATCATTTAATTCTCAAACAACCTTTGGAGATCAGGTAGTATTATCATTCCACTTTAGAGAAAAGGAAGTAGAGGCAAAAAGTTTCAACTACTCGCTCAAGGTCACGTGATAAGTGGCAGAGCCATAAGTTGGGAGTTCAAAGAGGGGGTGAAAGCTAGACATGGAAATAAGGGGGTGTTCATCTTTTTTTTAAGATTTTATTTATTCATTTGACAGAGAGAGACACAGCAAGAGGGAGCACAAGCAGTGTGAGTAGGAGAGGGAGAAGCAGGCTTCCTGCTGAGCAGGGAGCCCGATGTGGGGCTCGATCTCAGGACTCTGGGATCATAACCTGAGCTGAAGGCAGACACTTAATGACTGAGCCACCCAGGTGCCCAGGGGTGTTCATCTTACTAATGCTTTTTAGAACTACAGGACTAGATGTGTTGATTTTGCAAGGAGTGGGGCTTGGGGTCGAGCCCTAGAGCATCTCAAATGTTTGGAGAAAAAGGAGCAAAGCAGAGCAAGGAAGCATAGGCAGGAGGCCAATTAGGAAGTTATGGCATCATGAGAGCCTAGAAAGGACAGCATCTCAGGCTGTGTCCAATGCTGCTATGAGGACTGGTATACTGGGGACCAAAAAGCAACCACATCAGTAAGACCAGTGTTGGAGAGAAGGGAGGCTGTTTTCCTACTGTTCACATGCCAACACTTGTATAATCTGCCCCATCCCTCCCCCTTTTTTTCTCCTCCCCTCCTCCTTCCCTTCATTCACTCAAATACACTGAGGCCCACTTCAGTACTAGAATCTATGGAAGGTCACCAGAGGGTTCACATCTCGAATCTCACTATATCCTATTTAGTATTTGCCTTGGAAAGGATTTCAGAGTCAGCCTTAAGTTGCAAGACAGAGTTCAGTCATGCCTGACCTGAAGTACATTTCCAGCAGAAGAAGGTGGCCTTGGGGTATTGCTCATTTACTGAAGGTATGGAAATTGGCACCAAACTCAGCAGTTTGGGCCTCCTTCCTGCCTTCCTGGAAACACAGCCTCAGGGGCATGGCACCTTCTAATCTACTGGATTCCTTTTCTCAGTAAGCCAAGAAATAACTAAAAATGATATATGCTTTTCTCAACACATAAAGACTTTCCAAGGGGACAGATACACTCTGTATATCTTTTACAATGAAGACCTAGAATCTAGTTTTGTCTTGCTCAGGGATTCCCTGCTTTGGGACTGCTAGTTCACTAACTAGTCCTGGTCATTACCCAGCTCTCAGAAAAGCCTGTTCATCTTCTGCCTCTGGTCTGTGCTGAGCCTGTCTTGAGTACCCAGCTGGTCTCCTCCACCTTCCAGGTCTCACAGAGACATACTGCTTTGTTTTGATCTTCTTTGAGCTGTCCTTTACTTAGCTCCCACCAAGAGTAGGGGACCTGTCTTTCATGTCCTCTAGGGTGGGGACCAGCAGGCTGTGCTCATGGCCAGAGGGACCTGTCCTCAATACACAATTACACTGTAGTTTCATTTCTGAGTGTCTATAAATCTCACCATTTGGCAGAGGTATGCCCACTGGACTAGGGCAGAAAGAAGGCATTTAGAAAGATGGGAAGTTCCCATAGCAGATCCTTACCAGGTATATGTGGAATCCGCTAGAACTATATGTGATAGACTTAGTGTCTGATGTTCCTAATATCTGTAGGGCTGGACTGGGGTTCTAGTTCTTCATGATCTTTATTAAGCCACTTTGTTTTCTTGGCTCTGACTTTGGACATCTGCAAAGAGAACACATGATATCAGATGCTTTATGAAAGGCCTCTCTGGTTCTGATAGACAATGATTAGCCAGGGCTGGTATCCACAGGAGATGGAAAGGATCAAAGGGAAATCCCTTCTTTAGGGAAATGTACCACAGAGGGTACCTGGGTGGCTCAGTCATTAAGTGTCTGACTTCAGCTCAGATCATGATCCCGGGGTCCTGGAATCGAGTCCCACATCGGGCTCCCTGCTCAGCGGGGAGTTTTCTTCTCTTTCTACCCTTCCCCCCTGCTTGTGGGCACATGCTCTTGCTCTCTCCTTCTCTCTCAAATAAATAAAATCTAAAAAGAAAAAGAAAATGTAGCACCAAAAGGCTTCCGAGACGTCTGGAGAAGAATGGAGAAATCCCTTGAGGAAAGAAGGAGCAGGGGAGTGCAAGAGGAAAAAAATAATAAAAGGACTTTCCATTCCAAATCCATTTGTGAACTTGAACTAGGTGCCAGGCCCATTACCCTCCCAGCATCCCCCAGGGTTCTTAGGTAAGGGGCTCCCTACAGGAGGCCCATGTAGAATCTCTTTTTGCCTTCAAGGCATTCTTTGATGTTCTTTTTAAGAAGGTTTCTGTGCTAGAAGGATAAGCACAGACCCAATTCCCACCTTCCTCACATCCCCACTGGGGAAGGTTTAGACCCCTTTGTGGGTGGGCGGGTATTACTATTTGTCTATAGATCCTTTCTCCTCTGATGCCCAGCCCTCCTCTGTTTCCTTGAGAGGACACTGCCTTTCCACAAGAGTACATTTTCCATCTCACTTGCCAGTTGGTCCAAGAGAGAGGAAGCTTGGAGAGTCCTTCGAATGTAGAGTTCTCAAGGTGATATATGTGTGGTGCAACCCTGATCCCTGGGTCACGTTCTGGGCCAGGACTGGGGATACACCAGTGGTAAAGACTGTTAACTGTCCTCAGGGATCTTGTGGTCTAATAGGAAGAAAGACGTTATTGAATCATCACACACGTAAGGCAAGTTATTACAAGTTGGGGTAAGTGCAGTGTAGGAGGCAAATAGTGCTCAGGTAGCAAATAGCACTGGACTTTATTTTTTGTTGAAATTACATATGCACCTGGTTGAAAAAAATAAAAAGAAAAACGCTACAGAAAAACTTGTAATGAAAAAAGCATAATGCTTTGCTCCACTTCCCCCACATTCAGTCCCACAAAGCTGACACTTTGAACCTTTCTCTTTTAATTCTTCTGATGTTTGGCCTTCAGTCTTCTAAATAACCTCCCTCTATCCTCTTTTCTTGATTTATCTTTTTCTTAAAATTTTATTTGACAGAGAGAGAGAGATCACAAGCAGGTAGAGAGAGGGGGGAAACAGGCTCCCTGTTGAGCAGGGAGCCCGATGTGGGGCTCGATCCCAAGACCCTGAGATCATGACCTGAGCCGAAGGCAGAGGCTTAACACACTGAGCTACCCAGGCGCCCCGATTTATCATTTTGAGACATCATCTACTGAATTTCTACTATGATAGTTGAGAATGCAGTGATCAACAAGACCCCTATTCCATTTCTCTATGCCACCAAACACAGGTCTATAGTACTGTAGCTATAGTACTAGTTACCTTTGGAACATTAAATAATGTATGCAAACCCTTATATATTATTCTGTCAACTACAGAAAGCATCTCTTGACTTTCCAACTTTATAAGATGCAACTATTCAAGTCTGTACTGAGCCCTACACCTCTTTCCCTTTTTACCTCCAGTTTCTGTGAAGTGTACAAACTACCTTTACATTGTCAAGGTTGATGGCATTGACATTGCCTTTATAACTATTATTACATCTCCCATGCTTTGTTCATAGGTCGAGTCTAAAAACCAACAACCAGTAAGTAATGCTTATACTATCGTGACTTCGCAAATGTAATTCATTGCTGACGGAGATGTATTATCATTGTCATGGGCCTTAGGCACTTTTGTTTTGGTGGACACTTCATAAAAAAAGATCAAAAATGATATTTTATGGCATTGTTAGTATAAAGAGAAATATATTAATATTATATATTAAATAATTTTCTTTGACCTAAATTTCATTTTTCCTTCTGATTTTTAAATAAATTAGAATGTTTTCATAGGCTCAAACTTCATATAATGGAATTATACCCATGTTTCCTTTCATGTGTGACTTTTAAATTAAGTTAGTGTCATTTTTATAAGCTTTTAAAACAGCTATATTAAAGAATAGGTGACCTACAAATAAATCGCATGTGTTGGAAGTACACAATTTGCTAAGTTTTTTTAAAAAGACTTTATTTATTTGTTTGACACAGAGAGAGCACAAGCAGGGAGAGTGGGAGAGGGAAAAGGAGAAGCAGATGCCTCCCACTGATCAGGGAACCCTGAGGACGTTGGGGCTTGATCCCAGGACCTTGAGATCATGACCTGAGCTGAAGTCAGATTCTTTTTTTTTTTTTTTAAGATTTTATTTATTTATTTATTTGTTAGAGAGAGAGAGTGAGCAAGCACAGGCAGACAGAGTGGCAGGGAGAGGCAGAGGGAGAAGCAGGCTCCCTGCCGAGCAAGGAGCCCGATGTGGGACTCGATCCCAGGACGCTGGGATCATGACCTGGGCCAAAGGCAGCCGCCCAACGAACTGAGCCACCCAGGCGTCCCTGAAGTCAGATTCTTAACCCACTGAGCCACCCAGGCGGCCCCGCTAAGTTTTGACATATGTTTATATCCATGAAACCATCACCACAATAAAGATAGAACATATCCAGTACCCCAAAAAGTTTCCTGGGGCCCCTCTGTAATTCATTTTCCCCATCCCTAGGCAACCACTGACCAGCTTTCTGTCACTATAGATTAGAATGTTGTATAACTGGAATCATGACATATGTTAAGTTTTCTATATGACTTCTTTTCACACAGCATACACAGCTGTCAGACTCATCCACGTTGTTGTGTTAGTCAATAGTCCATCTCTTTTGATGGCTGAGTTGTATTCCACTGTATGGCTATATTACAATCTGCTTATGTGTTCACTTTTATCAGGCCTTTAAGTTATTTCCAATTTTTGAAAATTATAAACAAAGCTTCTAAGAACATTTGTGTACACATTTTTATTTTTTTACAAGATTTTATTTATTTATTTATTTGAGAGAGAGAGATAGAGGGAGGGGGAGAGAGAATCTGAAGCAGACTCTGCACTGAGCCCAGAGCCTGATGCGGGGCTTGATCCCACAACCTGAGCTGAAACCAAGAGTTGGATACTTAACCAACTGAGCCACCTGGGCACTCCTGTATACACGTTTTTAGGCAGACATGATTTCCTGTCTCTCTAGGAGTGGAATGGCTAGATCATATAGCAAGTATAGGTTTAGCTTTGCAAGACACTGACAGAATGTTTTCCCAAGTGCTTGTCCCATTTTAAAATCCCACCAACAAGCAATCAGGGTTCCAGTTGCTCCATATCCTTGCCAAAACTTGGTCATTGGTATTCTATTTTAATTTCTAGTGGCTGTGTACAGGTGTGTTACTGCTTGCAGTTTTATTTCTTATTTTCTGAATGACAATTTTAATGTGCTTATGAGCTATTTGATACATTCTTTCATACAGTGACACTTCAAATCTTTTGTCCATCAAAAAATTAGTTTGTTTCAGTAAGTCTTATTGTTGAATTGCAAGAGTTCTTTATATATTCTGCACACAAATCCTTGGTCAGATATGTGACTTGCAAGTATTTTCTCGCAGTTGTTGAGCTGTGTATATATAGGTATAGGTATTTGTATGTGTGTGTGTGTATATATATATACATATATATACACATATATGTATATATAAGATATATATGTATATATATGTATGTATATATACATATATATGTATATATATAAGATACATATATATATATATCTTAAGAGTTTTATATTTTGATGAAATCCACTTTACCTATTTTTTTCTTTTAGGGATCAAACTTTTGGAACCATGTCTAAACGCTTCTCCCAACCCAAGGTCCTGAAGATTTTGTCCTGTGTCTTTTAAAAGTTTTATAGTTCTAGCTTTAATATCCATTTTTAATTTATTTCTATAAAAGTATAAGATTTAGATCAAAGTTCTTTCTTTCTTTCAGACTTATTTATTTATTAGAGAGAGAGGAAGAGAGAGCGAGAGAGAGAGTGCATGAGGGAGGGGCAAAGGGTGGAGAGGGAATCCCAAGCTGACTGTGCAGAGCACAGAGCCTGACTTCTGGACTCAATCTCACGACCCTGATGTCACGGCCTGAGCTGAAACCAAGAATTGGACAATTAACTGACTGTACCACCCAGGTACCCCGAAAGTTCTTTTTTTTAAATAACCAATTAAACATTATTTGTTGAAAAGACTCTGTTTTTTCCATTCAATTGCCTTTGCACATCTGTGTCTCTTTATGGGTCTCTGGACTCTCTCTTCTATCCCACTGGTCTATGTGCCTATCCCTTTACCAATACCACATTGTCTTAATTACCTAGCTTTTTAGAAATCTTATTTCTAAAAATTATTCAGTGTGGTTTGTCTAAATTTATTTTTGTTCAAATATTTTCTTAACTTTTCCAAGTCCTTTGCTTTTCCATATTAACTTTATTTTATTTTTTAAAGATTTTATTTATTTATTTGAAAGAGAGTATGCCCAAGTGGGGGGAGGGACAGACGGAGAGGGTGAAGCAGACTCCTCTCTGAGTGCAGAGCCCAATGTGGGTCTCAGTCCCAAGACCCCGAGATCATGACCCAAACTGAAGTCAGACACTTAACCACCTAGTCACCCCCATATTAATTTTAGAATAAGCTTGTCTGTGTATACAAAAACCTGGCATTTTGATAGACATTACATTAAAGCAATCAATTAATTTGGGAGAATTGGCATTTTGAGTCTTCTATTCCATGCATGTGGTATGTCTCCCCATTTACTTAGGTTTGTTTTCTTTCATCAGTATTTAATAGCATATAAACCTTGTGCATGGCTGGGAACCATGGCTTTGAAAGAATTAATTCTGTGTGACATTCAGTTGGCTGTTCCAGTTAGAAAACTCATGTCTTCCATCAACATTGGGGAACTTGATTGTAGTACTCGTTTGATAATTTTCTCTCTTCCTTCTTTTTGGATTTTCTAATAGTTGAATGTTAGCCACTGAGCCTCTTGAATGTTTCTTTATTGTTTTTCTTTCCTCCTTTATTTCTCATCTGTTTTTTTCATTATGGGAGATTTCCTTACCTTTATTTTCTAATCCTCTGTAGTAGGCCGAATTCTAATATGGTCCCCAAGACTCCTGTACCCTGGGGCACATGACTTGTATAACACCCTTTCCTTGAGTTTAGGTGGGACCTGTGAATTCGATGGGATGCTCCCCTCATCATTAGGATATATGGCAAAGGTGATGAGATTTTGCAAATGTAATTCAGGTCCCAAATCAGTTTTTTTTTAGTTAATTAAAAGGGAGATTATCTTGGGTGGGCATCACTTAATCAGGTGAGGTCTTTAAAGGATGTGTAGGACTCGGAGACAGAAGGTCAGACAGATTCTCCTGCTGCCCTTGAAAAGGAAAATAAGCATGTCATAAACTGTCTAAGAAGAGGAGCAGCTTCTAGGAGCTGAGGGTCTTCTTACAACCTTAAGGAACTAAATTCTGCACTCAACTTAAACAAGCTTGAAAAGGACTAGGAGATCTAGATGCATCCTGATGAGACTCTGAGCAGGGAACCCAGATGCTGTGCCCGGACTTCTGCTCTATAGAAACTATGAGATAATAACTGTGTTGTTTTCAGCCACTAAGCTTCTAGTAATTTTTATGCAGCAATAGAAAACGAAGGCACCGTCTATGACTGTTTACTTTGCCAAGCATATTTTTTTTTATTTCCAAGAGCTCATCCTTTTAAAAAGTTAAACTCATTTATTTCAAATAAGTAGAACCACCTTTCATGTGGTTCAGAAACCAAAGCGGTATTCAAAGGTTTATATTTGAAAAGTTTAATGGGACGCCTGGGTAGCTCAGTTGGTGTCCAACTTTTGATCTCAGCTCAGGTCTCTATCTCAGGGTTGTAAGTTCAAGCCCTGTGTTGGGCTCCCCAGCATGGAGCCTACTTAAAAAAAAAAGAAGGAGAAGAACAGTTTTACCAAAAAACTCAATTGTATTCTTTGTTCTTATTTTGTATACCTTTCTCTTCTTGTTTTACAGATGTAACATGTTCTCAAATTTCTCCGTAGATACTCTTGGAGTTTCATTTAAAGCTACCTTTAGTTCTCTGAATTAGCTCTACTTGTTCCATTTATCTTGTGATTTCTCTTTAATTCTCCAACCTTTCCTTGCATGTCTAACACTCCTTTATTTCCTGTTCATCTTTTAAAATGAGGTGATAAAGAGTGTGACTGGGAGCTGGGTGTATGAGCAGATCTTGTCCATGGAAAGATTTTGCCTAAGGAGGATGGGACAGAAGTTGGTTATGAATCCTCTGTGGGGTAACAGAAGTGGGGATAAGGGTCCAAACACAGACCACAGAAGGCCTCACTCTGAGGCACTAACACCCAACTAGCCGACTTCATTCTCTCTACATACTTTGTTCAATTTCTGTAAAGGAGAAACCCTTTGTCTTTAGGCTGGCAAGTAAATATTTGGCTGCCAGCTCATCCCCATGTCGGGGTGGGGGGGTCAACCCTTCTGCACATAGACCGTCAGTCACAAGGCCCCCTCGTTGGCCTCGCTTCTTATTATTTGCCACTCTCACTCCTTGTTATACTTGTCGTCTCTGAGGCTGGGCCTTGCTAAGGTTTGCAAGGTAGGCGGGCTGCCTCTTTAGCTGCAGCATTTCCACACATAGTTAAAACTGATTGTTTGCTCCACTCTGCTTCATCAGTTAGCACTCCTCCAGATGCTTTCTGACTTCAGAAATTTATTTAAATTTCTCATCCACTGACGGCTCCCCTCCTGTTCTCTTTATTGTGGTGGGTTTATGCATTTTAAATTTTCTGTACTATTATTTTAATGAGGTCTCTGGAGGGAGATGACTTAAATGTTTGTGCTCAGCCTACCATCTTGAACTGAAAAAAAAAAGTACAATGGGGATAACAGTGGTGCCTCTGACTTAGGCTTTTGAGGATCAAATGATGGATGCATGTGAACTGCACGGCACAGTGCTCAGCACATGTTTGATTTTTTATAAATATTGGTTGTCATTATTATTATCGCCTTAACCAGTGATTGGCGGAAAAGAGGTCTGGACAGGGAATCTTTTCCCGATGCCATGAAATCCACACCCAGCAGGCGACCACTGTGGCCAAAACGGAGGCAGGCCTGGTCTAAATCTGAGTCTCCGTAATTTTTGTTCCCAAAGGGATGCTTCAGAAAACAGCTTTAGGACTGGGGAGAAGCCATGGGGGTAGAGGGGGTGGGTGAAGGGTTGAGATGCCTGCCTTAGGGGGCAAACCCTGAAATGGGAGCAGTGAAGCAGAACCAGAGGGGATGGGAGCTAGAACCAGGAGGCAAATGAATAGGAATTGGATTTGTTTTGCTTTGGGAAGAATTGGAAATCGTCCCACTGGCCACTCATTCTTTCGCTGTTCCTCAGGCTCCAGTGATTCCTCCTAAGTGACTGTGGGCACTGTGCCTGGCTGCACTCGCCAACCCCTGACAGAGACCAGAAGGATGGGCCACTGTAGGCCTGGGTCCTCATTCTTCCCCTCCAGGGGAGCCAGGTCCCCAGGTTGGAGCTGGTCTTCTATGCCCTGGGAACTGCAGGGCATAGGAGGAGCTTCGTTAGGTTTTGTAAAATCTTTAGCAGAGCTCCCCAAAACCCATCCTGACTGTAGATACCTCTCTGGCTAGCTTGCTGTGCTGCTTGAAATCCCACAGTTCCTTTGGGTTTGGTGTCTTCAGAGTTCCTAGTTAAAATGCGTCCCCCACCCCCCACCTGCCTCCGTGCCTACTTGTGATCTCTGTCTGTCAAATAAATAAATACAATCTTTAAAAAAATATTAAAAAGTTGCAAATGTCATGGGAAGCTTGGTATTCGGGCTTTAGGTCCATTACTGGCCTAGAAGTCATTAGGTCTAATTCATTTGTTTGGTCAAACAAACCTAGCTGATTTCCCAAAAGAGTTGGGAGGAGGGAAAAAGGGGTAACTCTGCTTGGCAGAGAGACATGGAAAGGCAGATCAAGAACATGGGTAACCCCCCCAGGAAATCTTCTCATCTTGGGGGTGGGGGGAGACTGGAATGCTTCCCTTGGTCCCTTCTCTTCCATGATTCTGAATTTTTGAGAGGCGAGAAGGTAAAATGAGTTGGTAATTTCCTCTTGCTTGTTTGAGAATTCCATAGTATCCAGCTACTTGGAAAAAGAGGGAAAGACAGCGAGGTCTAGGGAGTGAGGGAAATGTTGGGAAAAGAATTTGGGTCCAAGTCCTGGGTGGATCCTTTGCCTAAAAGGTGTTGTAAAGGAAAAGAGCCCTGAAACCTGCTCAGAACACTGTGATTCTAGCCCAAACTCACTACTTTCCAGGGCAGTCACTTGTCTTCTGGGCTTCAGTCTCTTTATCCATACAATGGGCATGGTAATCCCTGCCCATGTATCTACACAGGATTGTTGGGAGGGTCAAATAAAAAGACCTGGAAGTGGTTCAAATTGCCAAGAGGTCTTTATTATTTTTTAAGTTTTTATTTTAATTACAGTTAGTTAACATAGAGTATTATGTTAATTTCAGGTGTACGATGTAGTGATTCTACACTTCCATACATCACGCTGTGCTCTTTATTTTTTTAAAGACTTATTTATTTGTCAGAGAGATAAAGAGAGAGAGAGAGAGAAAGAGAGAGAGCAGGAACAGGGGGAGTGGCAGGCAGAGGGAGAAGCAAGACTCCCCTGTTGAAGAAAGGTGCCCAACGCGGGACTGGATCCCAGGACCCTGAGATCATGACCTGAGCCAAAGGCAGATGCTTAACCAACTGAGACACCCAGGCGTCCCACCCTGGGCTCTTTAAATACAAGATGTTTTTATGTATTAGGCTTCACAAGGGTATGGTAGCTGGCCTCAGTTTGAAGGAAGATTTTTAAAAAATAACTTTTTTTCTGATTATGGAAACATTATATAATTACAGAAAATATAGAGAGGTAGCAAGAAAAAAATTAAAATTGCCCTTAATCCTATCCAGAGATAAGTACATCTATGGATTGGGATTTTCATGTATTTCTTTCCAGTCTCTTTTCCTCCATGAGGGCAGAGACTGTGTCGGTTTGGCTCACTGCCATATCTCCAGAATTTGCCACTGTACTTGGCATATATTAGATCCTTGATAAATATTTGTTGAGTTAATGATTAATATACTTATGTTAATTAAAAAAATTCTATGTGTACAGTTTTATATCCTGCTTTCTTTCCCTAAATATAACCTGAATACTTCCCATGACATTAAATATTCTTTAAAAATAAACATGAATTCTGGAACACTGAAAAGAAATTTTAAAAATAAATAAATAAAAATAAATTTAAAAATACGATTTTTAGTGTCTGCACTGTATTCCATCAAGCAATGCATCAGCCCTCTATTATTAGACATTTGTGTTGCTTCCAACTTTCCACTCTTATAATTTTTTTTTAAATATTTTATTTATTTATTTGATAGACAGAGATGACAAGTAGGCAGAGAGGCAGAGAGAAAGGAGGAAGCAGGCTGTCCGCAGAGCAGAGAGCCCGATGCGGGGCTCGATCCCACGACCCTGGGATCATGACCCGAGCTGAAGGCAGCGGCTTTAACCCGCTGAGCCACCCAGGCGCCCCTCCACTCTTATAATTAAAACAGATAAACACTCCTAGAGCAAAACCTTTGTGCCCATACATATTTATTTCCTTTGGATATGTCCTTAACAGTGGATCCCTAGGTGACATGGTAAGTACATGAAAGGCTTTTTTTTTAAAAAAAGGATTTTATTTATTCATTTGACAGAGAGTGAGAGCACAGAGTGAGAGGGAGAAACAGTCTCCCTGCTGAGCAAGGATCCCAATGCAGGGCTTAATCTCAGGACCCTGGGATCATGGCCTAAGCTAAAGGCAGAGGCTTCAACCCACTGAGCCACCCAGGCACCCCCCCATCTGAAAGGCTTTTAATACATATACCGGATTGCTCTCCATGAAAGTTGTACCAATTTACCTGCCAGCAGGATTTTGGTTTTGTTTTGAATGCATGAAGTTTTCGATTTAAACTTTGCCACATCTATCTCTATTTTTCCTTTGTGACTTCTTCCATTGTAGTTATGCTTAGAAAGTCCTCATGGAAAATCTTTTAAAATGTGAGTAGGTCAATTTGTATGTGTTTCCTGATTTTGCAATGCAGCGTATTCAGGGACGCTTAATCATAAGGTAAGTAGTCTGAACCAAGCTCATGCATATCCATGGCTCTATTCATCTATCCCAACTCGATTGGTTTCATCAGCAGAAACTAATGGATAGGAGAAGAAGGCAGCAAGAGGTAAAGTAGAGGTGTTCAGAAAGCAGTATTGCAGGGCCCGCAGTGAAGATGACCACTTGCCTCTTAATGGTTCTTATGCCCTTCTTGTGTATTAGAGGGTTCTCAAGTAACTTCTGTTAAAAAAAAAAA
>RCUC01102107.1:0-25705 GCA_003697995.1 Taxidea taxus jeffersonii
TGTGGTATATATACAGAATGGAATATTACTCAGCCATCAAAAAGAATGAGATCTTACCATTTGCAACAATGTGGATGGAATTAGAGGGTATTATGCTGAGCGAAATAAGTCAGTCAGAGAAAGACAAATAACAAATGATTCATTCATATATGGAATTTAAGAAACAAAATAGACGAACATAGGGAAAGGGAAGGAAAAATAAAATAAGATAAAAATGGAGAGGGAGACAAACCATAAGACTCTTAACTACAGGAAACAAATTGAGGGTTGCTGGAGGGGAGATGGGTAGAGGGATGGGGTAATGGGGATATGGGCATTAAAAGGGCAATTGATGTAATGAGCACTGGTTGTTGTATACGACTGATAAAGCAATAAATTCTACCCCTGAAACTAATAATGCATTATATCTTAATAAAACTGAATTTAAATACAATATTTTTTTTTTTAATTCTGGAAATGGGTGGTAGTGATGTTTGCACAGCATTGTGAATGCATTTAATGCTATTGATCTGTGTGCTTAAAAATAGTCAAAAAGGTAAATTTTCTGTTACATGTATCATATATGTGTGTGTTATATGTCCATATATATATGTATTTATGTATTTTATATATAATGAACAGGTGATGGGTTGACCTTTCTCTATACTCTTAAAAATAATGCACACGGTGTACAGAGAAGTATCAATATATTTGTTCAGCAAATAGTCCTGGTGTTTCTTTAGGACCAGTCCTTTGGGTAATAGGGTTTGCAGACGAGGAGTGAAATATGCCATCCCTTTCTTCATCACTGGGGACACAAGAAATACATTTATTAAAACATTTTCAAGGAGTTCAGAGAAGAAAAAAGAGATACTTTTGTGGGGGAAGGGGTTATTGTTTTATTCTGAAGCTAAGCCTGTTTAAACTCATAAAGCTAATTGTTTATTCTCACTGCCTAGAAATATTTGCCAGGGAACTAATATAATAGAAAACTGAATAAACTTCAAATAACTATGTGATGTTAGTCTACAACACTCAGTAAATTTTCTTAGTCCATTGTGTGTGTGTGTGTGTGTGTGTGCACATGCATGACAGATATAGTCATCATATGTATGTGTATGTGTACATACAAGCACAAACACTCATATACATGTCACCAAGTGGCACTGAATCTAAGTGCATGTGCAGGGATGGAAAGAGTGAAGGAGTTCAAGTCCAAAGCCCTTTTATTGATACCAAATTTCAAGTAATTTTAAACATTCTCATAGAGTAAGAGATTTACAATTTCAGAGCAGGAAATGCTCTGTCAGTTCAGGAAAGAATAGAACAGGGAGTGGCCCAACAATCATACCTTTTCTTTGCCCTTCTAGGGCATGGGCTGAAGTTTGATTTGGTTAAGAAACACCCACAAGTAAATGGCAGGAATTGGCTAAGTCAACACAATCTCATTTCCTCTCCTTACATAAACTTGTTAATGAACACATTGATTAGATTTTTTTGCTTATAATCTGGACTTGTATTTCTTTTTGTTTCTGTTCTCCAGCCAGGCTTACTTTCAGGAGAGTTCAGTGAAATGGATGCTGACAGTCATTCCCTTGGTCCATCACTTAGAGCCTTCTGAAAATTTCCACCTCCAACCCATGAGGCTGGCTTTGAACCAATGTCCTTGAGACAAAAGGCCTGGAGCCTGTTGACAATCCGGCTTCATTGTTTTATGCAAAGCCTCCTAGTCACACCTGGCTCTATTTCCCACAAACTTTTAATTCCTACCCCTTTAAAAGATTTATGTTCCATCCAGATTCTACTATATGTCTATAGGTATTGCTAGGCTTGTAGTTCTTGTAGTTCTTTTCTTCCCTAATAACTTTATGGTGTTTACTTAACCTTGCTTTGATACAGCTATTGACTTTGGAGTTATAATTACTACTATTAATCGAGAAAGCTTGATGATAGATTGAAGCAAATTGACCAACCACTATTTGGGAAACAATGCAATGTCAGTCGTTAGAAACTAAATGGAACAGAACAATTTTAATTAGACATGACTAACATCAGCTGCCTCTATTCTCAGGGCAATTAGGGTGTAGAGTTCGAAAATATTAAGTCACATTACCTTGTTTGATCTTAAGAAGGGAGGGGCTGTCAACGTAGTTTCTAGGTTAGTTTTTCTCTCTCATTTTCAAATGAATTAGGCTTTGATTTAGAGCTAAGCTGCTTGATGTTTTTTGCTAATTCAGATAACCCATTCTGTGAGGTTTATGATCAACAATATGGGAAGGTAAAAATGACCATGCAGACATTCAAAAGCAGGGGATAGTTATTTGCTTTACTGTTAAAGGCTAAACTTTTCTTAACGAAAACTAAGTAGGAAGGAAACTGTGTTGCAGGGTTCTTATCCTTTCACAGATACAGAATGGGCTTTAATCAGGAGCCATGTGCATATTAACTGTGCACCAAAGCTAATTTAAAGACAGTGATGATTTTTTTTAAGATTTTATTTATTTATTTGACAGACAGAGGTCACAAGTAGGCAGAGAGGCAGGCAGAGAGAGAGGAGGAAGCAGGCTCCCTGCTGAGCAGAGAGCCCGATGCGGGGCTCAATCCCAGGACCCCGGGATTATGACCTGAGCCAAAGGCAGAGGCCCTAACCCACTGAGCCCCCAGTGATGATTTTTTAACTCTTATTTGTAATAAAGTCATTGCACTGAAATAAACCTCACCATGAAAGAAGAACCAAACCTTAGAAAAACTCTGCTAGGATTTTTAAAGGAATTAGAATTATTTTCTCCAATATCCCATCCCCGAACAATTATATTCACCACTAGAAATTTAGCTTCTATCCTAATGCAAACTGAACCCAAACTGAACCTCAAACCCTTCTCCCCAAGCTCATTAATTTCAAAATTCTATTAAACATCTTCACCTGGGTTCCTTGCTTGTCCCCCAAACTTAGGTGGCCGAAGCTAGTCACTGTATGTGTTCCTAACCCTTTCTGTTTATGTTGTCTCCTTCTTTTATGTTATCCAGGATTGACACGTCCATCAACTTTGACTCCTGTCTTTCTCATCTTCTATGGTTCATCATTGTGTTGGTGTTTGGGTTTTATTCTGTCTGGTTTTTCCATTCCCACTGCTGCTTTCTGAGTTTGGGATGTGTCTCCCTAATACTCTGAATACTGGAAGTACCCACTCAGTTGTCCAGCTGCCTCCAACATCCCCATGTAACTACCCTCCAAGCTGCTCCAGGGTGACCATAATTGAAAGCAACTTTAATTATGTTTCCCTGCTGGTTGAAAGTTTCAATACCTTACTCCCCTACAAGATAAGGTTTGAATGACTGATGGAGCTTAAGTAGGCCTCCATAAACATTCCAATCTCAAGTCTCTTTAACATCTCTGCACATTTTTATCAAACTGGACTATAGAAGCTTTGCCTCACCTTACAGCACCACAGCCTGCTGAGGTTGCTATCAGACTACTGCTCAGATGCAAAGTACTTCCCAAGTTATATGCAGTATAAAAGCTTCCAGTTGGCTTCCTCATTTGGGGTAAAAGAGAAATAAATAATGACTCCAGAGAGGAGTGAAAGCCATTAGGCAAACCTGTAAGTGTCACAGTGACGTGTGAAGGCATGCATTAATGGCATTTCACCCTAAGCCCTTCAAGTGCTTTTTCAGTGCAACTCCCTACTATAGGAGGAGACAAGAAAGCCTGCAGAAAGGATAAGGAAGCTCTAGAACAGCCAAGTGTGAGAGATCTTCTGGACTATAAGCCTAAACTTGCCAGAAAGGGCTAAAATCCTGGTTACAGCCTCATCGAGCATGCATAGGACTAGAAATGAGGCCTGGGTCTAATTTGATGATCTGAGTGATCTGAGACCTGGGTCTAATTCTGATGATCTGATGGTCCCTGAAAGTCTAACTGGCTCTGAGTCAGACACAAGTACATTCAAATTCTTGCTACTTAACCTTAATTCTCATTTTCATCTCCTACAGAGTTATAGAGAATCACCTATATCACAGGGCTCTGATGCAGTGATGTGAGATCATGTAAATAAACATTTTAGCCAGATACCCTGAAAATGACAAGTGCTCAATGTGTAATTCCTGTTGTTTGTTCAATGAAAACTGGGGACATTGAGGAAAATAGCCGAGTCAGTTGTCCATCCCTAAATGATTACAAACCTGAGATGATCTGTATTGGTGTTTTGAAGAACCTCAAGAATAATGTTATAACTGAAAGGAGGGAAAAAAATGCTGACTGAGTTGTATTTAGCACAGACGAGAAGCAGAACATAATTTGGTATAAGAACTATGCTCCAAGCCTATTCCACCACTTTCTACCTTTGAGATTCAAACTTTGGCAAACCTTCCAACATCTCTGAAACTGCTTCCTCAAAAACATGATTCATCATAATTTGTATTCATTTCTCAGTTCATTGTAAAACTAAAACAAAATGCTTGAAAACTATACAGCAATTTTCTAGTGGAAAACAAAGGCAGAGTTGTTTTGAGTAAGTTGAGAAAGCCATTAACCATAAGCAAACTTTAGACGAAAGAAGAGACTCAATGTGGAAATTAAAGTACAAAAGAAAACAGTAGATTTAGATAGAAGGCTCCCTCTGCTAAGGTAGAACATGTGTTTAGAGGGGATGGTTGTGGGGGGATGGGGCTGGGTAATAGCTATTGGGGAGGACATGTGTTGTGGTGAGCACTGGGTGTTATGTAAGACTGATGAATCACAGACCTATACCCCTGAAACAAATAATACATTATATGTTAATTAATTTAAATAAAATAAATAAATAATAAAAAGAAAACTACAGTAAGTCAAAAGCTAAAAAAAGAATGAAAAGACATTATGTCTTCAAACTAACACAAATTGTTCGGGAAAAGAAAAGTAATATGTAATTATATTGGGAGGGAAAGCAAACTACAGAATATATAAAAGAAAATGTTAATAATGAATATAGTTGAGGGCACAGGGATATCTTTGTTTTATTCTTGAAACTCAGCTGTACATTTTAATTTTTTTAAAAATAAAGACATAGAAGCCACCAAAAAAAGTCACATTTTCTACCTAACAAAGACTCTCATGTCTAAAAAGTTTTGCAAGCAGTAATGCCTGAATATATACATATATCCTCATGTTTTATTCACTGTTGTATGTGACTTAACAATTTATGAACTTTTAAGTCCTTGAGGCTCAGAGATTCAGGGCATTCAACTGAAATAATTATAAATATGGACTGCGGAAAGGAAGAAAAGGAAACCCAATACTGGATTTCTCTCCTCCTGTCTGACTTAGAATTTTTCACATCAGAGTTCCTCTCTCCCCCACAAATCTTGGTGAGTGGGGGCAAACATTACTATCTTCCAAGGGTGGGCAGTGATTGGTGAGCCCACCTCTGCTGGGCCTCTTTGAGGTGGCACACTATACTCTTAGCTTCAGAACATTGTAGTTGTTTGTTTCTGTTTCTCTTATTAGCAATTACCTTAATCAAATCCCCACTCTTTATTACTGAATTACTCTCTGGTGAAATGGAAGGAAGCCCTTCTTCTGTTGGAACTTGGGGTAGCAGTTGTTTAGGCCATAATAAAAGATAACTATGTCATGATGAAGTTTTGTTTGTTTGTTTGTTTGTTTGTTTTTGCAAATTACGTCCACAAATGTTCATAAAGGAAAAGATTAATGGTGCTGGAGCAGAGCCTTCTGAGCTGGAGGCAATCTTTAACCCTTGCTTGATGCCCACTGTTCATATTAATCTTGCAGAGGAGGCAGCTCTTGCTGAAGCCCAGCTGTTGCCACACACTTCACTCAGCAACCCTATGCATTAGTTTGAATGTTCTTACTTGTCTTGTCTTGGATCTCTCTATCCTGTCATTGACAACCCAGAATTAGAGGCTCCAGATTAGTTAACAGGATGGCCGCGAGGGCCCCTTGGAGGCAAAGCATCTTGAGGCAGTGGAGGGCAAAAGTCACAACCCAAGTATATCCACTCTGAGATGGCTACTATCTCCACTGTGAAGGTGATAACCACAAATCCTGGTCAAGACTTTCTGTCTGAGTAACAATAAAACCAGTGAAAAATGTCCTCAACACCAGTTGTGTGTTTGGTGGCAAGACTATTTAATTTTTATATTTCTGTAATATCTAACATAAACATTCTAAAATTCTTATTTTAAGAAGAAATAATCTTTAACAAAATCTTACCTATTCTTTAACATCTAATTTATATACTATCCTCTTCATTAAATCTTACCGACTGCTCATGTACAGTACTTTTGAGAGCACTTATACAGTATATTATGCACTCTCATGAATGCTTCTTTTTTAAAAATCCACTGTATTGCTAAGAGAAAAAAGGCCATGTATTATTTCTTCCATATTAGTGACAGGACAATGAGTCAAAGATATGATATCCACAGAATGAGCTTAAAGCCCACATCTTCAAGCCATTAATCCATTGGTTGCCCAGGATAGATAATGTCTTTCTTGGTTTCCTTTGGCAAAATATATCACTCTCTCCTCTATATGAGGACAGTCCAAAAGAAATAAAATAAAAGCAAAAATGAGCAAACAATTTTGCTAAGTCCAGTTGTTTAAGAAAATTATATGTGTGAAAATAAATAAAACCAAGGCTCAGAAAGATGACCCTTTCCTCAAAGGGCTCAGCAGCTATCCAGAGCTCAGTAATGGCCAGATCCTAACTGCTCTGTGTACCCCTGTAATTCCAGGATTGGGCAAAGCACCTGGCCCACAATGGGACCTAAATAGACAGTGGTGGAATGAATGAATGAATGAATGAATGACAGAAAAAGTAAATATGTTTGTCTAAAATATTTAGACATGACCAAGTTCTGGCTTAGTGTTTCTCACAAGCATATTCTTGTCTTCTGTGAGCCCTCTATAAGAATTTTTAACTCACTGCTTTCTTTTATAATCTGAAACATTTATTGTAAGCAGCATGAGTGACATTTTAGAGTAACCAACTCACATCAATCTGCCTAGAACTATTCCTGTTTTAGCACTGGAAGTCCCTCATCCCTTAGAAATCCTTCAGGTCAGGGCAAACTGGGACAGTTGGTCATCCTACATCTAGATGACTTCCTTGACAAAATGTTTTAAGAATTCATGGCCTGAAATAAATAAATAAAATCTTTTTAAAAAAAGAATTCATGGCCTGAATTTGGCTCTATGTTTAAGATCCCATGATCACCTAAAGTGAAACTTTGAGTACAGTACTTTTTCCAACCCTACTTCATCAGGTCATCAAAACAGATCCAGTTTTGACAACTTCTTTTACATTTCCTAAGGGCTGAAGTAAGCATCTGAAGGACTCTTATAGACATTTCTGCAACATGACACACTCCCGTTGTCAGTTCTGCCATTCCCACAATCATGACATCATTCCTTCTAGAAGAAGAGTTTTGGGTCAGCAGTGGCATCTGCCTTGGTAAGTAGAATAGATCCACTGGGAAAAGTGAGAAATCCTTTCTTTAGATTCTCTGCAGTTTAGGAGAAAATTTTTAAATCAATGTCTATATGAAATTTCCATTGTCCTGAAAACTTAATTTGTATTTTTTTTCCTAGTGGAACATAAAATATTTTTTTCTTTTCTAGAATTGCATAATCAGTATATTTGGGGATATTTCTTTTTCTTCTCTTTCTCTGTCTTTTTAAGATTGGGGTGGGGAAAGACATAAAGAAACAGAAGAGGAGAGGTGGAATTTGCTTCAGAGAAAATTCTTTCAGTGTTTCTTCAAAGCTTATCTCTTGCCTGTGAAAAGGGCATTCAGGTTTACTTGCCCTGCATCTGTAGTTCCATTGATATGGTTTTACAAGCAATAAAGCCACTCATAACCATTAGTGATATTCCTACAGCAATAATCTGGAGTTATAAATTCAGTTATAAACCTAAAACCAATTAGCAAGAGTAAGTATCCCATTCTATGGCCAACCAGTTTATCTAGTTGAGCAAACTTTGCCTTGAACATATAGTTCAACAAGGACTATGAATATCAGCAAGCACATTCTTACAGTGTGATTAGATCTGAGTTGCAATTAGCAGGTAGAATTAAGATGTACACTGGTTTTCCTATGGTTATTTTCCAATTTTAAAGTGGCATGGAACATTTGAGCAGAAGAATAATCTTGTTTGGCCATAGGGAAGTTTACCTCTGTTTGCTTTAGTTTTTCCATCAACCCGAGCAATGATAACTTCCTTCTTGAAAGAGTTAGGAACTCTCTGAAAATATACCATTGAGTTTTCTAAATTGCACAAGCTGCATGTTCTTGTGTGTCTTGTTAAGACCATAAGTATACAAAGCCCAAAGAGCCCAAGCCTGGGGCCTCTAGATAACCTGCAGATTCCCCTGTAAAACTGGTTCGAGAAATTAAATTATAGGGAAGGAGCAGGTAGGAGAGAAAAGATGAGCAATATAGACAATTCTCTTCATCTTGTCTGAGTCCAAGTTAAATAGTGCTTGCAAACGTATCTTTGTAGATTCTCAAATTTTCTTTTTTCTTTTTAAGATTTTATTTATTTATTTGACAGACAGATCACAAGTAGGCAGAGAGGCAGGCAAAGAGAGACGAGGAAGCAGGCTCCCCACAGTGCAGAGAGCCCATTGTGGGGCTCCATCCCAGGACCCTGGGATCATGACCTGAGCCGAAGGCAGAGGCTTTAGCCCACTGAGCCACCCAGGCACCCCTGTAGATTCTCAAATTTTAAACTGTATTCTGAATACTCTAAAATCCCTGCTGTTTATCAGATACAGATTACAAAGACACTTACTTGGAGAAGAAGGGTATTCTCAGGGGAGGGAAAGACAAATATCTTTATTTCAAGCAACAGAAATTTCATTCTGAATAAAAGACTGAGGGAAATGGATTTCATTCTGAACTACTGCATATAAATCAATTTAAATTAAGCTAGAAAATGGTTTATATTTAGATTATTGTTACATACCAATATCAGTTTAACAAAGCTTGCTGATAGCATCTGAATGTGGTCTTTCAAACCCACTGTAATGTACGGCTCGTACCAGAGTAAGTCAGAAAAATATGGCTATCCCTGAAGAAATGGTTGGAAACTAAAAAGTCATTTGTTTCTTCAAGGGTGGTTTTTAAATAATATCATAAAGAAGGCCTCACAATGAATGAAGTGGAGGAAAGTGGGGTTTCTTTAACAGGGAATCGTTTAAGCTAAAAGTGTTAACCGTTGAGAAAATGTTCTTGGAAAGTCAAGAATTGAAGCTTAGGATACTGAGAACAACTGCCTATAAGTTTGAATGCTGAATGAAGAAAGATATTTCCTTTGAATCCATCTTGACTAGTTAGCCACCAAAAATGAATAACTCTATTCATTCTACAGGAACCAGGTGATGTTGGGAGATTGAAAAGCAATAAAAAAATAAATAAATAAAACTCCCCTATCAGTTACAGATGCCTGTCATCATGCAAATTAACAACGATCATATCCTTGAATTCCCTGCTCAGCCAGTTCTCTGTGGTGGGTGCATCTCCCACTCACATTATGAGTTCCCTATTTGCTGAGCATCTCCTCCAAGCACCCGAGATCACAGTCAGCCCACATTATAGCTTCTGCCTACATTCCTTTAACAGTTCAGTTAAGGTCCTCACTGGCATTTTAATTGATATTGATAATTTAATTTAATTGATATTTCAAATGGTATTTAATATTATTATAATACTAATTATATTACATATAGTAATAGTATGCTGTGATAGTTTTAACAGCAATTTAGAACTTTACAGGATTCTTCATCATCTCTTTTGAATAAAAAATGGTAGGAAAGCCTCAGCTATCTGGAACAGTCCTGCAGGAAGTCCTCAGGGCACCTGAGTAGATAGATTGGGAAGTGAGAGTTTGGCTAGAGAAGGATCATGGGCTCCTCACAGGAACAAAGGCTTTGTGAAAATATCCTGCTTCCCATCCCTAGGAGAGGATCGGGGTGAATGGAAAGGTCAGGAGAAAGAATGATCATCAAAGAAGAAAGTTAAGTGAAAATTTGAAAAAGAGTGGACCCATCCCATTGTTTCCACTGATTCCATGTCATGAGAACAGACTCCCAAGGTCCCATTTCCTGTCTCTCCTGCACTGTTTCTCATGAGAATCCAGTCTCAGACTGTGGGCCTATTAATGTTTCTGACAGTCAAGTGTACCAGGCTATCCACTGAGATTAAGATTCAGGGAAAAGACAATTTCACTGGCAATCAAATTATTAAATCAAAAAGACCAAACATTAATCTCTAATTAAACTCTCATGCTACCTAAATATTTATTTCCTGAAACATATCTAGACCAGAGAAAGAGTGTAAAATGGGAATGATAACCTGGTTTGTTAACATTAGAATCTCTATTCAGTATTACACCTCTTCCTGGCTTGTCAGCATTAAAAAGCAAACGGGCAAAACATACCAAATCTGAACCTCAGAAAAAGAAAAGCTGCAACGCCAGTGGAGAAGATCACCTTCTTTGGGAAATTTTGAGGATAAAACAATGGGTACTCACCTATTAGGGGTAGTCTGGTCTCATTTTCCATACAGAAGCTGGAGTTGAATTGAACAATCTCATAGGACATCTCTCACACAACAATCTCATATTCTTTCCTCATTTTTAGGATCCACCTCCTTTTTCCATTACTGCTACAGAAAATAAGATCCAACTGGGCTACTTGTCTCGAGCCCAAAGATCTCTCAAAAGGTCAATACAGTGAGATTTTCACAGCAAGCAAGAGACAAGTTTTCTCACTGAAAATGTGGGGGTGTGGGACATCCATGCCTCTCTGGTGTCCTTTGAAATTTAGGCAGATGGAAAAATAGATGCTGGTAGATCAGATAGAAGATGAAAGAAAAAGAAATAGAGAGAGAGAGGAAAGAAGAAGAAAGAAAGAAAGAAAGAAAGAAAGAAAGAAAGAAAGAAAGAAAGAAAGAGAGAAAGAGAGAAAAAGAAGAAGAAGAAGAAGAAGAGAAGGAAGGAAGGAAGTTAGTTTAAGTGTATAAAAGAGGAGAGGAGGGGAAAACTCAGAAAAATAACCGAATAACTTTAAAGTAGTCTGTACCACTTTTTAGAGTTTTGTGTTTGTTGTTTTGATTTTTGGTTTTGTTTATATTTAAGATGGAGTAAAAAAAAATATATTGAAGACTGTGACTGAGTGAGCTCCTTGTCACCAACCTCCCTATTTTCTTCTAGCTTAACTGTTTTAACATTGCTCAGTAAGACCGAGAAAAGGTGACATGACAAATCACCTTTCCATCTGATCACATTTTCTAAATGGGAATCAACCTTATTTTCCTCATTACAGGGCCCAAAGGAATGCTGGAGCTCCATGGAAAAATTGCTCACCATAATGGTGAGATCCCATTTTTTGGTGAGAAACCATAATTTGCAGATCCCAACTTGGGCCATGGTCTACACATATACCTACACACTCACCCTTCTGAAAATAACAACAGCCATCCTTCCTTCGAGCTGCAGGCTCACAACAAGGACTTTCTCAAAAACAAAACAAAATAAAACAAAACAATACTTCCTGCTTTATAAGCACTAGACACAGATGGTCAAAGACTCCTTACACAGATGCTCTGAATTTCATATTCAAGTCATCTTGAAAGAGGGAAAACAAGCTACTACCCACTGTTATTAGGTAATTAGGAAACTAGGCAGCCGTGGGAAGCTTTGAGTAGGACCCTGGCCATCCAGGCTACAGAAAAACAGTTCACTGATTATGCCTCTTTACCTGTCCTCTCTGAAGAGCATGAGTAGGTTTTTTTAGGGAGGTATTGATGTGGAATTGGATGTTTCATCCCCATTCAGAGGGTTTTCACTGCATACACAAGCTCCTTCCTGAGCCCTGCCATATTTTTTTTCCTAACTAGCAGAGCACTAGTTTTCTAAAAGGGAGAAACAGCTTTCTATAGCAAAGCAGCCTGGGTCTGCTGCTGATCCTTTGTCTAATACTCAGAGCAAAGGCCAGATAAGGCTTCCCTTTACAAACAAGAGTTCAACCATAAATTCCCACGTGACATTCTGCCCACAGTGTTACAACAGATCACACAGACACCTCAGCCATCACACCCACCCTCTGAAGAGCCCTGATAAGAAGACACAATGTCCTAGTGCCATACTTAGGCTACCTTCCATACCTCTTAGAGCAGGTCTCCCATGGGTTACTGCAGCTCTCAGCCTCAAGCAAAACCTCTGGAAACCAGGAATCTCCAGCTGTATCCACAAAACCTCTAGCCATTCATCCCATTCTGTATAGACCTTCCCCTGGGAGTATATTAAAAATGAAATTAAGTTTTATAAGAACAGATATTATATTCCTATTTTCACTGTATACTGTCTAGGTATACAACTTAGACTTGATCACATATGGTATTTTTATTCTTTTTGTAATAATTTGAAAATCAAGCACTTGGTTTATAACAACCATTATAATATAAATAAATATTAAAATATATATACATATAATATAAGTTAGATTAGACTTACATCATTTCAACTTGTAGTGCCTTTCCCAGAAACGTAACCAGCCATAACTTCCAGGAATATAGTTTTGACCTGAGGAAAAAGGGGGTTCAAGTCCAAAGAACTGGGTGTAAGCCCTTTCTCTACTACTTACTGGCTGAATTTCTTAGGAAAGTTTCTCAGCTTCTTCCTGTGCAAACTATAACTAATAATAATAACCATATCACTTGCTTTTAGTAATCAACTGTGAAAATAAAAATAAAAGCACTTTATAAATGCTACACCTATGTCAGCTAGAAAGATAAATAGCTTTACTTGAAACAGTGAGTAGTTGTCACATCCATATAAGCTAATTTTCATTCTCTATACTGTATATTTTCCTCATTTCTAAGAGGAAAAAATATGTTTTCACAGAAGTTGGTTGAAAATAAAGTTTCATTAGTTTGCTAGTGCTGCCAAGGCAAGTGCCAAGGACTGGGTCACTTAAACAAAAGAAAGTTATTTTCTAATGGTTGGGGAGGCTGGAAGTCTGAGATTGTGGTGTTGGCAGGGTTGCTTCTTCTGAAGCCTTTCTCATTGACTTGCAGATGACCTCCCTGTGTCCTCATGTGGTCCTAACTCTGTGTGTGTCTGTGTCCTATTTCCTTTCCTTGTAAGAACATAAATCATATTGGATTAGGACCCAGCCCAATGATCTCATTCTCATTTTAATTACCTCTTTAAAGACCTATCTCCAAATATAGTCACTTTTTGTGGTGCTGGGGACAAGGACTTCCACATATGAGTTTTGAGGGTCACAAATCAGCCCATAACAGATGGATAGAACAGAACCTTTACTCAAAAATTTGAGCTCATTCATTTATTTTACTTTTCAATTTCAGTAACCAAGTCCAAAAAATGATCTCTGATACTAGTGGATCTAGAAAGTTTGGGCTGGCCTATTTGTTCAATAGTTTGATTTATGGTCACAATTACCAACTATTGGTAACTTTGGTTTTACAAAAGGAGAAAAGAAACCAAACCCCAGAAAGTGTCTCAGGCACACTTCTGTCCCCTGCCCCAGAGCAGGCCTATTTCTCTGCCAGGAGAGCTCTTGGCTGTCCAGAGCTGACAAGATTTTATGGTTTCTTTTCCTCCAAAGGTTTTCAAGGATTGTTTTATCTTACTCTCTTTGGTCAATTATGAAAAGGAAAGCTGACTTCCTGAAAGCTTTCCTGAATGATTCTCACAAATAGTGTCCTAATAACCCAAGAAATCGTTCTTCCCCATTCACAGGACCCTGGCTCCACTCCCCAAGGATCAGGCAAAATTAGTAAATATAAACTGTAACTCTGCCCAATAAGTATACCATAGCCACTATTTTCCTGCATGATAATTTGGCAGAAATAGTCTAACATGAATGTTCACGTGTTGTCATAGAATTTTTTTTATAAAAGATGCCTTCAGGGTCACCTGGGTGGTTCATTGGGTTAAGCCTCTGTGTTCCATTCAGGTCATGATCTCAGGGTCCTGGGATTGAGCCCTGCATTGGGGGGGGGGGGGGGTCTATGCTCAGCGGGGAGCCTGCCCCCCCACTCTCTCTGCCTGCCTCTCTGCCTACTTGTGGTCTTTCTGTCAAATAAATAAATAAAATCTTTTAAAAAATTTTAAAAAAAGATTCCTTCAATGAAGCTGGGTCTAATATTTAGCAGAAAGAAAGCTATTATTTTGTGCTAATAATGTAATAAAACATTCTATTTCCAAAATAACCATAACCATTAACCTCTAAGTTAAAAAATTAAAAGGTGATTTCATATTCAATGCCACATTTCAAAAATCTTACTACCATATCCTTAGAGATAACTAACCTTCAAAATGTTTATTTGCTATGCCCTGAAGCCACAAAAGAAAAAACATGTTAATTAGGCTTGATTAAAATTTAAAATGTTTGTGTCTCAAAAGATACCTACAATATGGAAGACTATATTTACAAATCAAGGGGACACTTAGGACATGTATCTAGAATATATGAAAAACACTTACAATGCTACACAGGCATATCTTACAGGTATGGGCCCCATTCCAGACTACCACAATAAAACAAATAACATAATAAAGCAAGTCAAATTAATTTTTTAGTTTTCCAGTGCATAGAAAAGTTATGTTTACATTATACAATAACCTATTAAGTGCACAATAAAATGATGCATTAAAAAATGTATGTACCTTGGGGGAAGGAGTCAAGATGGTAGAGAAGTGGCAGGCTGAGACGACATCAGGCAGCAGGAGATCAGCTAGATAGTTTATCAAACCATTCCAAACACCTACAAATACAACAGATCAAAGAGAAGAAGAGCAGCAATTCTAGAAACCGAAAATCGGCCACTTTCTGAAAGGTAGGACCAGCAGAGAAGTGAATCCAAAGCGACGGGAAGATAGACCTTGGGGGGAGGGGCCAATTCCCTTCAAGCAGCAGAGCAACAGAGCACAAAATCAGAACTTTTTTATTTAAAGATTTCATTTATTTACTTGACAGACAGAGAACACAAGTAGGCAGAGAGGCAGGCAGAGAGAGAGGAGGAAGCAGGCTCCCTGCTGAGCAGAGAGCCTGATGCGGGGCTCGATCCCAGGACCCTGAGACCATGACCTGAGCTGAAAGCAGAGGCTTAACCACTGAGCCACCCAGGTGCCCCCAAAATCAGAACTTTTAAAACTCTGCTCCACTTGGAGGGACACCACTCCAGAGGCTAAACTGGGGTGAAACCCACGCAGAGAGAGTGTGGTCTCAGGTCCCGTGGGGGCACAGAAGAATCAAGGGTGTTTGAGTGTCGCAGAGCTTACAGGTATTAGAGCAGGGAAGCTGGCTTATAGACACAGAGCCAAGGAGTGAGCTCTCAACTTGAGGTTATCTTAAATTGTGATCTGTGGTACAGACCACTGCTCTGTGAGCGGGGACCCCACATGATCCAGGGAGACCCCCCCTCCATGGAAGAGTGCAGGGATCTGTGGGGTTTGGAGACACCAGGCAGGGCTGTGTGCCAGAGACAGAGATGCTTGGTCACAGGCTGGGTGAGCTCAGAACGCAGCTAGAGGCAAGGGAGATGGGAGTGATTAAGCCCTTTTGTCTGAGGGCACACTGAGGAGTGGGGCCCCGAGCTCTTGCCTCCTCTGAGCCAGAGATTGGGAAGCCGCCATTTATATTCCTGTCCTACAGAACTCTACAGAAAGCATTCAGGGAACCAAAGCTCCTGAAGGTGAACCCAAGCGGATTACTTAGCCTGGCCCCTGGTAAGGGTGGGGAAACTCTGCCTCAGGCAAAGACACTTGAGAATCACTACAACAGGCCCCTCCCCAAGAAGATCAGCAAGAAATCCAGCCATGACCAAGTTCACATACCAAGGAGAACAACGGAATTCCAGAGGAGGAGAAAGCAAAGCTGGAATTCATGGTTTTCTCCCATGATTCTTTAGTCTTGCAAAGTTAGTTAAATTTTTTTATTTTTATTTTTTTCTTCTGATAATTTTTTAACTTTAATCCTTTCTACTTTTAACAATTTTTAACTAGTTTATCTTAACAATACCTTTCAAAAAATCTCTTTTGAATCTCCATTATTATATTCATATTTTATCATTCATTGTATCAAACCTTATATTTTGTATATACATAGAGTTTTTTTTTTTCTTCTTAAAACATTTGGGACACAACTTCTAATAGATCAGAAAATACCCTAAATATAGCACAAGGCTTTATTCTAGTCTCCAGCCTGAGCAAATTCTCTCCACTTTCTTTCTATTGATTCTCTCAATGAACTTATCAACTCCTTTTTATGAAATTAAAAAAAAAACATTTTTTCATCTTTATAGTCATATTCCATCCCTTCATTGTGTTTAACCTTATACATGTTTTTCATTCTTTAAAATTTTGGGAGGTAGTTTCCTCTAAGAGACCAAAATATTCCCAAAATTAGGTGGGTGATGCTGTTCTATTTACCAGTCTAATATATATATTTTTATTTTGCTATAGTTTTTCTTTATTCATTGTTCATTTAATTTTTTTTATCCTGAACTTCTGTTTACTGTGTTTCTTCCCCCCATGATCTGTGGTCTCTCCTGATTTGGTTAAAGCATATTTTCCTGGGGTATTTGCCACACTTTCAGTATTTTATTCTCTCCTTCATATATTCTCATATGGACAAAATGACAAGGCGGAAAACTCACAACAACAACAAAAAAAGAACAAGAGGCAGTACCAAAGGCCAGGGACTTATCAATACAGACATTGGTAATATGTCAGATCTGGAGTTCAGAATGGCGATTCTCAAGGTCCTAGCCGGGCTTGAAAAAGGCATGGAAGATATTAGAGAAACACTGTCTGGAGAAATAAAAGCCCTTTCTGGAGAAATAAAAGAACTAAAATCTAACCAAGCTGAAACCAAAAAGGCTATTAATGAGGTGCAATCAAAAATAGAGGGTCTTACTGCTAGGATAAATGAGGCAGAAGAGAGAATTAGTGATATAGAAGACCAAATGATGGAGAAGAAAGAAGCTGAGCAAAAGACAGACAAACAACTACTGGACCATGAGGGGAGAATTCGAGAGATAAGTGATACCATGAGATGAAACAACATTAGAATAATTGGGATTCCAGGAGAGGAAGAAAGAGAGAGGGGAGCAGAAGGTATATTGGAGAGAATTATTGTAGAGAATTTCCCTAATATGGCAAAGGGAACAAGCATCAAAATCCAGGAGGTGCAGAGAATCACCTCAAAATCAATAAGAATAGGTTTCCACCCCATCATCTAATACTAAAATTTACAAGTCCTAACAACAAAGAGAAAATCCTGAAAGCAGCCAGTACAAGAAGTCTGTAACATATAATGGTAAAAATATTAGACTGGGAACAGACTTATCCACAGAGACCTGGCAGGCCGGAAAGAACTGGCATGATATATTCAGAGCACTAAACGAGAAAAACATGCAGCCAAGAATACTATATCCAGCTAAGCTATCATTGAAAATAGGAGAGATAAAAAGCTTCCAGGACAAACAAAAACTAAAAGAATTTGTAGACACCATACCAGCCTTCCAGGAAATACTTAAATGGGTCCTCTAAGCAAAGAGAGAGCCTAAAAGTAGTAGACCAGAAAGGAACAGAGACAATATACAGAAACAGTCACCTTACTGGCAATACAATGGCACTAAATTCATATCTCTAAATAGTTAATCTGAATGTAAATGGACTAAATGCCCCAATCAAAAGACACAGGGTATCAGAATGGATAAAAAAACAAAACCCATCAATCTGTTGTCTACAAAAAACTCATTTTAGAACCAAAGACACCTCTATATTTACAGTGAGGGAGTGGAAAACAATTTACCATGCTAATGGACATCAAAAGGAAGCTGGGGTGGCAATCCTTATATCAGATCAATTAGACTTTAAGCCGAGGACTATAATAAGAGATGAGGAAGGACATTATATCATACTCAAAGGGTCTGTCCAACAAGAAGATCTAACTATTTTAAATATCTATGCCCCTAATGTGGGAGAAGCCAACTATATAAACCAATTAATAACAGAATCAAAGAAACACATTGGCAATAACACAATAATAGTAGGAGACTTTAACACCTCCCACACTGAAATGGACAGATCATCCAAACAAAAGACCAACAAGGAAATAAAGGTCTTACATGACACACTGGACCAGATGGACATCACAGATATATACAGAACATTCCATCCCAAAGCAACAGAATACACATTTTTCTCTAGTGCCCATGGAACATTCTCCAGATTACATCACATCCTGGATCATGTCTCAACCAGTATCAAAAGATTGGGATCACTCCCTGCATATTCTCAGACCACAATGCTCTGAAGCTAGAATTCAATTACAAGAGGAAAGGAAGTCCTGAGAGGAAAATATATAGCAATGCAAGGCTTTCTCAAGAAATAAGAAAGGTCTCAGGACGCCTGGGTGGCTCAGTTGGTTAAGCAGCTGCCTTTGGCTCAGGTCATGATCCCAGCGTCCTGGGATCAAGTACCACATCGGGCTCCTTGCTCGGCAGGGAGCCTGCTTCTCCCTCTGCCTCTGCCTACCACTCTGTCTGCCTGTGCTCGCTCTCTTTATATATATAACAAATAAATAAATAAAATCTTAAAAAAAAAAAAAGAAGAAAGGTCTCAAGTACACAACCTAACCCTACACCTAAAGGAGCTGGAGAAAGAACAACAAAGAAAGCCTAAACCCAGGAGGAGAAAAGAAATCATAAAGATCAGAGCAGAAATCAAAGAAATAGAAACTAAAAAGACAATAGAACAAATAAACGAAACTAGGAGCTGGTTCTTTGAAAGAATTAATAAGATTGATACACCCCTGGCCAGACTTATCAAAAAGAAAAGATAAAAGACCCAAAGAAATAAAATCATAAATGAAAGAGAAGAGATCACAACCAACACCAAAGAAATACAAACAATTATAAGAACATATTATGAGTAACCCTACACCAACAAATTTGATAATCTGGAAGAAATGGATGCTTTCCTTGAGACATATCAACTACCACTACTGAACCAGGAAGAAATAAAAACCTGAATAGACCTGTAAGCAGTAAGGAGATTGAAGCAGTCATCAAAAATCTCCCAACAAACAAAAGCCTAGGGCAAGATGGTTTCCCAGGGGAATTCTACCAAACATTTAAAGAAGAATTAATTCCTATTCTCCTGAAACTATTCCAAAAAATAGAAATGGAAGGAAAACTTCCAAACTCATTTTATGAGGCCAGCATTACCTTGATCCCAAAACCAAACAAGGATCCCATCAAAAAAAAAGAACTACAGACCAATATCCTTGATGAACAGAGATGCAAAAATTCTCACCAAAATACTAGCCAATAGGATCCAACAGTACACTGAAAGGATTATTCACCACAACCAAGTGGGATTTATTCCAGGACTGTAGGGTTGCTTCAATATCTGCAAATCAATCAATGTGATACAATACATTAATAAAAGAAAGAACAAGAACCATATGATACTTTCAATAGATGCTGAAAAAGCATTTCACAAAGTATAGCATCCTTTCCTGATGAAAACTCTGAAAAGTGTAGGGATAGAGGGTACATACATCAATATCATCAAAGCCATCTATGAAAAGCCCACCACAAATATTATTCTCAGTGGAGAAAAACTGAGAGCTTTTCTGCTAAGGTCAAGAACATGGCATGGATGTCCATTATCACCACTGCTATTCAACATAGTACTAGAAGTCCTAGCCTTAGCAATCAGACAATGAAAAGAAACTAGAGGCATCCAAGTCAGCAATGAAAAAGTCAAACTATCACTCTATGCAGATGATATGATACTATATGTGGAAAACCCAAAAGACTCCACTCCAAATCTGCTAGAACTTGTACAGGAATTCAGTAAAGTGTCAGGATATAAAATCAATGCACAGAAATCAGTTGCATTTCTTACACCAACAACAAGACAGAAGAAGGAGAAGTTAAGGAGTCAACACAATTTACAATCTATAGCATGAGATGTCCTTTTTTAAAAATATTTTTATTTATTTGACAGAGAGAGAGAGAGAGAGATCACAAGTAGGCAGAGAGAAAGGCAGAGAAATAAGGGAAGCAGGCTCCCTGCCAAGCAGAGAGCCCAATGTGGGACTCGATCCCAGGACCCTGAGATCATGATCTGAGCTGAAGGCAGAGACTTAACCCACTGAGCCACCCAGGTGCCCCAAAATGATATGTATTTTGACAACATTTAACCACAGTAGAACTTCTTCCAAAATTACAGTCAATCCTCTCAAATCCTGCCACTACTTTGTCAACAAAGTTTATGTAATATTCCAAATCCTTTGCTGTCATTTCATCCATCTTCATAGCATCTTCACCAAGAATAGGTGTCATCTTAAAAGACCATCTTTGCTCATCCATAAACATCAATCCCTCATCCATTTTTTTATCATGAGATTGCAACAATTCCATCATATCTTCATACTTCACTCTTAGTTATAGTTCTCTTGTTATTTTCACCACATCTGCTCTTACTTTCCCCACAAAAATCTTGTATCTCTCAGAGTCATCCATGAGTTTGGAATCAACTTGTTTCCAACTCTTGCTAATGTTGACATTTTGACCTCTACACATGAATCATGAATGTTCTTAATGGCCTCTGATGGTGAATCCTTCCCAGGAGGTTTCCAGTTTACTTTGCCCAAATCCATTAGAGTAATCACTATCTTTGGCAGCTATAGCCTCACAGAATGTATTTCTTAAATAATAAGACTTGAAATTTAAAAGGATTCCTTCATCCCTGGGCTGCAGAATTGATGATGTATTAGCAGGCCTGAAAACAATGTTAATCCTATCATACAACTCCGTCAGAGCTCTTGGGTGACTCAGTGCCTTGTCAATGAGCAGTAACATTTTGAAATAAGTCTTTTTTTTTTTCCTTAGTAGTAGGTCTCAACAGTGAACTTAAGATATTCGATAAACCATGATATAAATAGACATCTGGTCATCCCGGCTTTGTTTTTCCTTTTAGAGAACACAGGCCTAGTAGATTTAGCATAATCCTTCAAGGCCTTGCAATTTCTGGAAGGACAAGCATTGGTTTCAACTTCAAGTCATGAGGTACATTAGCACCTAAGGAAAGAGTGAGCCTGTCCTCTGAAACTTTGAAGCCATGCACTGACTTCTCTTCTTTAGCTTTGAAAGTCCTAGATGGCATCTTTTTCCAGTAGAAGGTTTTTTCATTAACAGTGAAAATATGTTTTTCAGTGTAGTCTCTTTCATGAGTTTTCTTAGTCATTTCTTCTGGATGGTTTGCTGAAGCTTCTACATCAGCACTTGCTGCTTCACCTTGCACTTTGATGTTATGGAGATGGCTTCTTACCTTAAACCTCATGAACCAAACTCTGCTAGCTTCAGACTTTTCTTGTGCAGCTTTCTCACTTCTGTTAGTCTTCATGGAATTGAAGTGAGCTATAGGGCCTTGGTCTGGAATAGGCTTTTTGGCTTAAGGGAATGTTGTGTCTTGTTTGATCTTCTATCCAGAATACTAATACTTTCTCTATATCAGCAATAAAGCTGTTTCACATTCTTATCATTTGTGTGTTCACTAGAGTAGCATTTTTAATTTCCTTCAAGAATTTTTCCTTTGCATCCCAACCTGGCTAACTGTTTGGAGAAAGAGACCTTTCAGCTTACTTCAGTTTTTTGAAATGACTTTCTCACTAAGCCTTGTCATTTCAGCTTTTGATTTAAAGTAAAAGATGTAACACTTCCTTACACTTGAACATTTATAGGCCATTGTAGGGTTATTAATTAGCCTAATCTCAATGTGTTCTGTCTTAGGGAATCAGGAGGCAAAAGGAGAGGACAAGAGATGGGAGAACAGTCATTTATTGAAATAGAACACCCAAGGTATTAATGTTTGCCATTTTGTATGGGTGCTATTCATGATGCCAGAACAATTACAATGGTTAACATCAAAGATCACTGATCACAAATCACCACAGCAAATATAATGACATGAAATAGAAAGTATAATCATATGAAATAGTTTTAAATACCAAAGGAATTGCCAAAATGTGGCAGGGCAACAAAATGAGTAAATACTTGTGGAAAAATAGTGTAGATAGACTTATTGAATGTGGAGTTACTATAAACCTTTTCTTTTTCTAATTTTCATTTAAATTCTAGGTAGTTGACATAACATAGTGTAATACTGATTTTAGGCGTAAAATTTAGGGATTCATCACTTACATATAACACCCAGGACTCATCACAAGTTCCTCTTTAATACCTATCATCCATTTAGCCCATCCCCTGCTCACCTCCCCTCCATCAGCCATCAGTTTGTTCCCTATTGTTAAGAGTCTTTTATGATTTACTTCTCTCTCTCTCTTTTGCCTTCCTATGTGTTCATCTGTTTTGTTTCTTGAATTCCATATATGAGTGAAATCATATGGTATTTATCTTTCTGTCTTATTTCACTTACCATAATACACTCTAGCTCCATCCGTGTCATTGCAAACGGTATTATTTCATTCTTTTGATAGCTGGGTAATATTCCATTGTATTTATATACTCCATCTTCTTTATCCATTCATCACTTGATGGACATTTGGGCTCTTTCCATAATTTGGCTATTGTTAATACTGCTGCCATAAACATCAGAGTGCATATACCCTTTCAAATCTGCATTTTTTGTTATCCTTTGGATAAATACCTAATAATGAAATTGCTGAGTCATAGAATATTCTGTATTTAACTTTTTGAGGAAACTCCATACCATTTTCCAGAGTGGCTGCACACGTTCACATTCCTACCAATTTAAGAGGAATCCCCTTTCCCCATATCCTCATCAACATCTGCTGTTTCCTGTGTTGTTAATTTAGCCATTGTGACAGGTGTGAGGTGGTATCTCATAATGGATTTGATTTGTATTTCCCTGATGATGAGTGATGTTGAGCATCTTTTCCTGTGTCTGTTCGCCATCTGGATGTCTTCTTTGGAAAAATATCTATTCTTATCTTCTGCTCATTTCTTTTTTTTTTTGAAATTTTTTTTCTGATTTTTTTTATTTATTAGTTAGAGAGAGGGAGAGAGTGAGCACAGGCAGACAGAGACAGGCAGAGGCAGAGGGAGGAGCAGGCTCCCTGCTGAGCAAGGAGCCCGATGTGGGCCTCGATCCCAGGACGCTGGGATCATGACCTGAGCCGAAGGCAGCCGCTTAACCAACTGAGCCACCCAGGCGTCCCTTCTGCTCATTTCTTAACTGGGTTATTTGTTTGGGGGTATAGGGTTTGAGAGGTTCTTTATAGATTTTAGATAATAACTCTTTATCATAAATATCATTTGCAAATATCTTCTCCCATTCTGTAGGCTGCCTTTTTAGTTTTGTTGATTGTTTCTTTCACTGTGCAGAAGATTTTTATTTTAATGAAGTTCCAATAGTTCACTTTTACTTTTGTTCCCCAGCTACAACCATTTAAGTTATAAAAAATGTAGTAATATTTGTAAAGCACAGAAGATAAAGTATAATGATAAGAAAAATATAAATTACCCAACTTGAAAGATGCATATAATGGACATTTTCCTAATGTTATACAAATAGCCAATAAGCATATTAAAAGATGTTCACCATTATCAGCCAAATCAAAACCATTTTAGATACCACTTTACACCCAATAGGACAACTATAATTGGAAAGACAATAGCAAATGTTGGCAAGTATGGGAAGAAATTGGGACATTTGTAGATTGCTTTTTGGAATGTAAGTTGGTTCATCTACTTTGAAAAATAGTCTGGAAGTTTCTCAAAAGGCTAAATATAGAGTTACCACAAAACTCAGCAAAATTCATAGGTATATACTCTAGAGATTTGTAAATGAATGCTCATGACAGCATTATTCATAACAGCCAGTGGATGAAATCAATCCAAATATCCATCCAGCTGATGAATGGATAAGTAAAATGTGGTAAATCCATTACAATGTAATATTATTTGGCCATAAAATGGAATAAAGTAGTGACACATGACACAACATGGATAAACCTTCAAAATATTATGCTAAGTGAAAGAAGCCAATCACAAAGTCCAATTTGTATGGCTCCATTTACATGAAATATCCAGAATACACAAATCTATAGAGGTAGAAAGTAGATTCATGGTTGTCAAGGGGCAGGTGGGTTGGAGAAAATGACAGTGAATGCTAATAATGGAGTTATTTGAGGGAGAAGTGATGAACACATTCTAAACTCAATTTTGATGATGGCTGCACAACTCCACGAATATACTAAAACAACTGAATTGTATACTTCAAAAGGTAAAGAGACAGCATATGAATTACATCCCAAAAAAGCTGTTTTAAAAAGCAGTACAAACTTTACCCTATCACACCTAACAAAATGTTAATGTAACATGTCACTATGCCTATTCTCACAGTTGAAAAAAAAATATTGGCAATATATACTTTAGTCTCACTCATGATAGTTAATGCTTTTTTTTTAATTGGACTGGAAATATGACACACCTTCAGAAAATCTATGACAGGAACTATACAAGAAAAACTTAGAATATCAAGTATGATTTGGGATCCACCCCATTCCTTAAGAGTGATGGATGTGGGCACACCCAAAAGGAAAGGTCAATGGTAAATACAAAGAGAAACATTTAGAACTATTCTCCTTGGCATCACTGGCCATGTGGTCTACATGGACTTTCCTCCTGAAGATGTGGTTATATGCTGAAAAGATGAAATTTCAATGCAATTATTGGTGAACAACCTTGTATATATCATTAATCACTGTATTTTGTGACATAAGGAATTCTCTTATGTCACAAATGAATGAATTGATGAATGGATGAATGAAAAGCTTATGTATCTTTTCTCAAGTCTTCATTATGTTAGCATTTATGCTGAAATATGGGACACAACCATTTGAAAAACGGGCTTACTGCATGTTGTTTTGTTGCATGGTGATATTTTTCACCTTGTTCCTACCCACAATGAAGAATTTAACTCAAAACTAGAAGTTATTTATTACTAAAAGTGTGTAAGAAACCACTTTAATGTTCTGTAAGTGAGCTGACATCAATTGGAAGCCCACATTCTAGATGATGGAAAAGCACCGCACCAACTCAGGGTCTCCTCATAATCCCACAGGTGAGATGAGAGATCCCAAGGGATGCTTGGCATCATGTTTACCCATTCTAGGTCCTTTTATTTTTAAGATTTTATTCATTTATTTGGAAGAGAGAGAGAACATGCAAGAGAGCACAAGCAAGGGGTGCTGCAGAGGGAGAGGGACACTGGGATCATGACCTGAGCCAAAGGCAGATGAAGACAAGTGCTTAAGCGATGGAGCCACCCAGATACCCCCATGCTGGGTCCTTCTGAGATACTCTCCTCACCTTTCTGGTAACTAATCCAGGTGAGCCATAACTGTCCCTTCACTCTGCCCTGATTATGACCCCCTCACATCTGCCCTCTAAGCCATACCAACCTCAAGTACCCAGAAAATGTTCCTTCACTGAAGGAGGGACACTTCTATAGGGATCTCCATCAGGTCTTCCTGGAGACAAGCAGACCTTTCTTCTGTTCCCACTCCACTCTGAGAATTCTGAGATCCTTTATCAGGGCTTTCTTTGTAACCCTCCACAACCACCCCTCCTAACTCCACCACCAGCTGCCCAGAGAATAAGAAGCAAAATATAGATTCCCTGAAAAAAGAT
>ML097333.1:0-23216 GCA_003697995.1 Taxidea taxus jeffersonii
AGACAGACCAAAATATATATGCAGCATTAGCTGAACTAACAAACCAGAGAACCCGTGACAAAGAACAGTCAGCCGACTGGGAAGAAGAGTGATAATTCTTCAGGGACTTGTGATCAGAGTTGGTTTGGATTCGAGCTTCAGACCCTTGGACTACTCTGTTACCTGTCTGCTAAAATCCCTTTTGATGGGATCACACAGGTTATAAAGAAATACATTTTGAAGCTTTAAATCTTGGCTGAAGCTCGGTCTTCAACTTTGAATATCACCAACGAAGCATTTTCACGGAGCTATCGACAAAGGGCTACCGTTGGACCAATACTTTTGCTACAGGGAAGACCGCGTTGCCCCTGGTGACGTCCTGGAGGTTGGGGGGTGGGTGGGATTCGTTTCTCGGGCTCCGAAGGACTGGCTTCCAGATGAAGGACAGTGCACATGTTATGTTCTTTCTCCACGTGTCATCATCTTTGCCAAGCACCTGTTCCACAGGACACTTTGGTCCTCATCCAGCATTTTAAGATTTGCTTATAAGTGTAACAGAAAGGCAGGTTTCTCCCTTCATCCCAAACAGTCTGCAATCATAGTCACCCAGGAGCTTTCTGCTACAGATGCTCCAGGCAGGTGACCTTGTGGAACACCACACCTCCCTTCTTTCTTCTCTCCTGCCTATCAGAAACCTGGTGTTATTCAAATTGCCATTCCGACTTACAGCTCGGGAACTCAGAGACAGCTGACGGACTCTCCATCCTCGCCAGGCATGACCATCCTAGTCCCTTGATGGTGATAAGTTCAGGAAGCCTGCTTAGACCAGTCACAGTACCTGGTGATGGTTTCCAGGCTGGGCACAGGTGACGGCCACACCCAGCACCGTCTGACCGACAGGAAGGACTTCCGCGTCATAGCTGAAGGAGAGCTGCTCTCCTTGCTCCCACCAAATGTGAGCAATGCCTCCCTTGGCTCCCACGGTTGCTGATACCCAGGAAGGGAGTGCAGAGAACGAGACCAAGCCACGGCAAAGACCAAGCAACGTGGAGTAATGGAGTCAGCTCCATGGACCCGCCATCTTCTCCCTCTTCTCTGCACCCTCTGCCCTCTGGATGCCCCAGGGTGCACCTCGGGAAGTCTGCGTGTTGGTCAAGCCGGTGTGAAGTGGGGTTCCTGTTGCTTGCATTGAGAAAGCATGTCCACTACCACACACTGAGCTCTTAAATGCAAGATCGAACTCCACAGGGGTCCCACCACCTGCCGTCCACAAGCTGGGTGCCCAGGAGCAGCACAGGATGATAGATGGGATGTCTCAGCCCAAGTAGTAACACAGGGAAACGGGGGCAGTCTTCCTCCTTTTCTCAGCCGATAATATTATAGGATTATAATATTATATGTAATAGGATTAAATATTCATAATTATTCATATTTATTATATATAAAAATACATATTATGTACAATACTATGTAATACACGCTGAGAAAATGAGAAATAATATTATATAATTATACAATATATGTATTTCTCAGCCTAGATATCTACATCCTATTGGTTCTGTTTCTCTGGAAAACCCTAAGGCAGGTGGAGGGGAAGACAGAGCAAGAGGTTAGGGAGAGAGTTGAGGGGTGAGGAAGAAAATTTTGCATTAGCATTCCTGTCTTCCTCTCTAAGGCAAAAGAGAAATCCAGTTCAAGGGGAAAGCATCATTTTTATTTGTGCTAAGTTTAATGGGTAATTTACTCGCACAACTGGAAGACTGGTTTATACAAACTCACAAGACAGATTTTTTTCCCCCTCATCTGCCCACCCTGGGAAGTCCTAACCCTGTATTTACTACCCATCGTGCAAAGACGAACAGAGCAGAGAGCTCGTGGAATTGTTACCTAACCGATATTTTACTTTAACTATACACCAACTCATATTCTGGCATCCACGGAACTCTCCAGTCTCCTTAGCATCTGTCAAGAAAATAATGGCTTTTGTTGAAAACTTCTGAGTTAAAGAACCCTGGGAAAATTGTTCAGTTCCACATGAGAAAACCACTAGTAGGTGAAAATAAATATACTAATGTGTTATTTTTCAAAACATTTTTTTAAAAGATTTTATTTATTTGACAGAGAGAGAGAGAGAGCACAAGCAGGGGGAGGGGCAGAGGGAGAGGGAGAGGCAGGCTTCCTGCTGAGCGGGGAGCCTGATGCAAGACTAGATCCTGGGACCCTGGGATCATGCCCTGAGCTGAAGGCAGACTCTTCACCAACTGGGCCACCCAGGCGACCCTTCAAAATTTTTTAACATAATTATTTTTCTCAATAGGACCAACATGTTTTTGCCAACACATTTGTATCGGGTTTCTTCGTGTTTTGTGTGGAGATGGGCATTCTCTACACTCCCGTACACTTGATGGCCCACACTGGTGAATGCAGAATGGCTTCTTCTCTAAGATGAACACATTTTAAGAGGAAGAAACATGTTCCCTTTGGACTATTTGGGGCTGCTCTTCATGTGCTCTTCCATCACACTGTGTCTGAGTCTTCAAGTCTTGAGCTCTTCTCATAAAGGCAACCAATGTTTCATGGTGTCCTGAAGATGCACATGATGGCTGGAGCCTTGCCAGCCATTCTGGATCCTGAGGCGACCTGGAAAGTGGAGTCGCCTGGTACAATGACACATGCGTGTGAGCGAGTAAGCCACCGTATTCATCACATAGCCCTACTTCTGGATTTCTTTCATGGGTGAGAGACATGAGTTTTCACCATTGCTAAAACTCTTGTAATTGGGAGTCAATTAGGTCACCAAATGGATCCCATCTTACACAAGTGAGTAAGTTCTGATTTCTGCACAAATCTAGACTGGATTTGAGAAGTCCAAACACATTCACTGTTGTCATCCAAGGCTGCCACCCAGAACACAGCCATTATTACTTATTATTAGTTATTACTTATTATTAGAATGTTATTGGCTTATCGAGGCTTTTTATTTCTGTAGGGCATTCATTTGTTTCTACGGGACCTTGCTTTTTCCTTAATTTCTTGGAAAACTTCCAGAAGAACGTAAGAGAAAAAGCAATGACTGTTTCAACATATTTCGCACTAATACTCCCAAACATACCTTCTCTCTTGGGTTACTACTAGCAGTAGGAATGGTTACTTACAGCCATGAAGCACCAGGACCCGTGCTAGATGGTTTACGTTGACTCTCACTAAAGCCTGCATCCCCCTGGGAAGCAGAAATATTAAGAGCATCCCCATTTTCCAGGTGAGAAGAGTGAGGTGCAGAGAGGCCATCTGATGCGCCCCAGGTCCACTCACTCACAACCTGTCAGACCAGAGATGAGGTTCAACTCCATCCAATCCCTCCTACAGCCTAGGGTGCATAGCAAGCTTCTGGTGGGGTCCCACACTGGTCTAGGCGCTACACACATGGCGTGAACACCACAGGCAATGTGCCTATTTTGCTCTTTATCTGCGGGGCAAAATCCATACATGACCTGCTAGGTCTCAAGGGGACCAAGGAGGGATGCCTGGGGGGCTCAGTAGGTTAAGCGTCTACCTTCTACTCAGGTCGCGAGTGCAGGGTCCTGGGATTGAGCCCCACGGCGGGCTCCTTGCTCAGCAGGGAGTCTGCTGCTCCCTCTCCCTCTGCTCCTCCCCCTCCCCCACCCCCTCTCATGCACACACACTCTCTCAAATAAATAAGTAAATAAATCTTTAAAATGAAGATGCGGGGTGCGATGTGAGAACACGGTCTTGACCAGGATGCTTTCTGATGAGGCTGCATTTTCCAGACCGTGAGCCTGACCACCTGCTACAGTGAGCTTACATCTGACAGATGCCGATACAGAAGGCAGGAGGAGCAGGTGCTATGTGAAACTTACATGCACCCTGAGCTTTTGCAAAATTTTGAGTTTGGGTTTACAGGTCTCTTTTTGACAGAAGCAGAACACATTTCCCGGAGACACAAAACACACAGGCGAGGCAGCTGGCCAACGGTCAGGATGCATCGGGATCGTGTGTGCTGCCCGCTCCACTGAAAGGCGTGTCCAGCGGCTGGCGGGTCATTGCCTCAACGGCAGAGGTAATGGAGTGAGCCTGCCTTTGGGAAATGATCTAAGAAGCATTAGGAAGTATTGGCTCTGAGCACACGGAACGTGGGAATTCATTGGAAACATGCTCTGAAATCAGTCTCCAGTTCTCTTCCTGCCCCCCTTCCACTCTTTGATAATAAAGTTAATTGGAAGGTCAATGGCAGCTGCATTGCTGGCAAGTTCTGCCGCTGTCCAGGAGAAACCGCCTACGAAGCAGTGAGTCAGGGGAGGTGGGGGACCCTCAGGCAGATTTAGGAAGACTAACCACCAGGAAGGTGGGAGAGCCCCCAGGACTCTGAGAGGGTAGAAGGTGCTCCTTCAATGTTCAGGGTCAAACCACTGGAGGCATCATTGGGGGTGGGGGTGGCTTGCTCTACCTGCTCAGGTTGACCCGGTCTCATGGGGACTCCGCCACGAGTGCAGAAACCCATCCTTGCTCACCCCAGAAAATTCACTTTTCCCATGATAACAACGCTTTTCAAAATTGCTTTCATTTTTAGGGAGCCACTCCTTTAAGGAGGCCAAGCTTTATTTACATCGTGATTGGGCCATGGAGGACAGCCCCTGTCCAGCTCCTAAGGAGGGACTTAGACAAGGCTGAGAAAAAGCTCTGTCTCTAGTCGACGACGGGTCAGCTTAAACATGACATTCCATAAGCTCTAGCTTTTGGACAGCCTTCACAGGTTTATATGAATAAATGTTTCAATTTTTTTTTTAAAAAAACATGCAATTCGCCAGCGCAGGAAAATGATCCAAAATTCCCATCTCAGTGTTCTCGGACAGTCTGAATGGCACACAGCCGCACCCATGGGCTGGTGTGTTTCAGCTGCTTTGGGCTCCCGAGGGCACCACTGCTTCGTTGCAACAGAGGCTGTGGGGCCCGTAGGAGGGACAACATTCACTCTCCGTGCCTTCCCAGGAAGCAGGCGCCAACCACACTGCTTGCAATCCTATCTGAGCTAATGCTCCTTTTATATAACGGAGATTTATACCACAAATTAAGAAGCGCCTTCTTTATCCGAAAAGAAGTACCACAATGAATATAACCTACCAACGCACGTGCTTAAAAAAATCAATAAAATGTCTTCACGGAATTATAAAGGAGAAATAAGAGTGAATAGTGCTTCAGGGCATGAACTGCAGGGGGGCTCCACGGGAGGACACAGCGGTGCACTTGGACACTTGGGCTTGCAGGTAGCAGCAAGAGACCCACCCCATCCCCCCGGTATAGCTCTTGTGGCTCCAATACCCACAGGGGCGGGCTGCTGCTTCCGAGGGACCGACACAGACACTGAGACACAGGGTTGACAGGCCACAGAACCAGGGGAACCAAACCCCCAGCCTTTCTCTCTGCCCTCTGGTCTTCTTCCACTGCCTACCGCTGAACCCAACTGGAATCCAGCAGACTAGACAGGCCTTTGGAATCCAAGCACAGAGCGAAGACTCCCAGGGCTCAGAGCAGGGAGGAGACGAGCAGACAAAGGGGTCCACGAAGCAAGTGCAGAATATGCAGACTCTCATCTCAGAAATAGCATGACCTCCCCTCCGCTCCCCAAGCCACAGCTCTGGAGGCGTGCTGTCTGGTCTGAGGGCCAGTAGCCACCAGAGAGTCGTGCTGTCTAAGCTCGGCCACATCTCAATTACCGTCCACCCTTGAACAACGCAGGCTTGAGCCACGCGGGTCCACCCGTACGTGGAGTTCTTTCCGTGAATGTGGTGGAGTTCTACAAATGCATTTCTCTTCCTCGTCTTCTTAAAACCGTCTTCTTTTCTCTATCTTACTCCATCACGAGAACGCAGTGTATGACATATAGAGCCTGCAGAGTCTGTTAATCCGGTGTCAGTGTTTTGGGGAAGGTCCGTAGGCAGCAGCGGCTCTAGGTCGTGAAGCTCTGCAAAGTTCACAGACTTTCACACAGACCTCCAGCTGTGCAGGGGGTTGGTGCCGCCAACCCCTGCGTTGTTCAAGGGCCGATGTAACTAAATTACAGACTTCAGTTCCTCAGTGGCCTCAGTCACGTTTCCGGGGCTCAGAAACCATGTGGGGCTGTGGCTGCCATACTGGAGGGCTCACATAATAAAACACTTGTGTCCCGGCAGAAGGTTCTATCAGACGGTACTGTCCACTCTAGACTCATGGTTGGTGTCAGCCATTCGAACAAACTCCTGGTCTCTGGAAGCAAGTCCTGATGGCCGCACGCAGAAAGTACGTCCCGAGGCCTTCCATTGGCCTTCCACACTGTCCTCATCGCCCACACCCAGCCCTCAGCTCTGTCCACCTGCGCCGTCAAGGTAGCTCCCAACATGGTCTGTGTCCTTCCACTGCTCACGTGCCGCCAACTTCGCTCCCCGTTTGGGGTTCAGAGGGATGTTTGAAAGGCCGGTGACAGCCTACGTAATCCGGTGCCCGACGACTCGGGCCGCGTCCCGTCCGATCACTATCCCCTGCTTCACTTGACCTTTCTATTCTAAGGCACACCAAGCCGGCCCCAGCTTTGGGCCTTGGCATCTGCCTTCCCTGCCGTCTGGAAAGCCAGCTCTCATCAGTGTAGTCCCACGCTGGCTGCGTCCTCGGCATTCTGTCTCAGTTCAAATGTCACACTGCAGTGACGTCCCAGTCTCAAAGGGCTCGCGTCCCTGTATCCTGTTTTATTTCTTGCCAGGCACAGACCAATTCCGAATGCGCCTTGCTCAATTATTTTTGACTTATTTACCAGCTGTCTCCCCCCTGCCCCCCGAATGGAATGTGAGCCCTGTTGCGTCTCCAACACAGAGGCCAGTGCCTGGCACGTCGCGGGAGCTCGGGGAGGGCTGCGGGGATGGACTGCATTCTGGAGTGCCTGCAAAACGGGTTATATCATGAGCCTATATGCTCACTGAGAGCTAACGGCGGGACGCGAGTTGGGGCTGTGATAACGACCAGGCAGCCCACAATAGCAAAAACACCGGGCTTAGTTTGTACTGGATACCTTGAAAAGCTTTGAGGGTTAGCCACCACCAGCTCATTATAAATCTCCTCTGCAGAGGATAGCTCATTAGGGGCATCAAAGGCACCAGAGTGGGCTGGAAAGCAAAGGCAGTGGCTTTGTGCATAATAAATAATTCATTTTCAGATGACTTTCCTATTTCAGTAAGACTTCTCAATTTCATATTCTTTTATGAGTGTGTGTGTGTGTCCTTTTTTTTTTTTTTTGTATTTGCATTTTCCAAAGATCCTTTTGCATACTGAACCGAAATGCGGTTTTCACAGAGAGGGCGGGTGTGGTGCACTGCTGGAAAGCACGGGCTCTGGAGCCCGTCCACCTGGGCTCTTCTCCGGTTCAGCTTCGTGGCTGGGCTGCTCGGAGCATCCTTCCACTGGGTGTGCCCTCCCTCCTGCATCCGTGAAATGGGGAGAAGAGCAGTACCAGCCTCGCCAGGTCCGTGAAGGGACTGAATGAGTTCACACAAAGAAGGAGGTATGGAGAGCGTACCTCGTACCTAATAAGCATCAAGGATCTGGTGTCATTAGTGTGAGCGCTGTTGAGGGCTGCCAGAGTTATCCCCCGAACGCACAAAACAGGAACGCTTCTTGAAGCCGAGATTCTTTTCCTCAAGGGCTCTAGCCACAACTTAATTTTCACTTGGTTGAGGAAGTATAAAAATGAAAGCAAGGGTGTGCTCTCCAGTGTGACTGAATTTTCAAAAAGTCTGAGGAAAACAACAGAGGGTATCTGGCGTATTAATTAACAGGCTGACACAGGAAAAGAGTACCACGAAAAGTCAAACAAAAAAGAGACAAGAAGCTGCTTTCATGCCAAAAATAAAAAGAAATTTCATTACGGGCGCCAGGAAAGAGAGATTCCTTCCCTCACGCGGGGGCCTTTTCTCCAGTTCTGATCTCGTAGGTGACAGGCACAGCACGGTACCCGGGCTGACTTTGGGGTTGACGGGAGACAAAGGACCTCCAGGGGGTGGTGAGGCCACTCTCTGGGCCTCGACGAGGGGACAGTGCTACGCCTTCTGCCGGCTGTGCAATGAGGAAGGGGACTCAGGGTGATGGGAGGAGAAAACCGAAGCAAGGTGGGTGTGCCAGGAGATGAAGCCATGAGGAGTCTGAAGATCCAGGGACGGTGTTGGCCATGAAAAATAAGGTCATGTTACACTTAACTCTAAACTGGGTCTTTTTTTATATATAAAGATTTTATCTATTTGACAGAGAGAGAGCACAAATAGGGAGAACAGCAGGCAGAGGGAGAAGGAGAAGGTGTCTCCCTGCTGAGCAGGGAGTCGATCCGAGGCTTGATCCCAGGACCCTGGGATCATGACCTGGGCTGAAGGCAGACACTTAACCGACTGTGCCACCCAGGCGCCCCTAAACACCACGGGTCTTCGAGGCACCAGCTGCCGCACAGTGGGAGATCCACATAGAACTTCTAACCCCCCCAAACTGAACTACTCACAGCCTACCGTTGACCAGCAGCCCGATGGATAACATAAACAATTAGCACACATTTTGTGTCTTCTATGCATGATACTGTGCTCTTACAATAAAGTTAGCTAGAGATGATAAATGTTCTTAAGAAAATCATAAGAAAAGAAAACAATGTACAGTGCTGGCCTCCATTTATTGAAAAAAAAAATCCCTGTGTAAGTGGACCCGCGCAGTTCAAACCTGTGTTGTTCGGGTATCAACTGTGTTCAAGGGGAGGGATGTCTTAGATCCAGGAAAGCTTACTTAAAACGCATTTCATCAGTCCTTAGAATAGGAAATTATGTGGCCACAAAAATATGGGTGAGTTTTGCAAGCTAGGTTGACAGAAATGGAGTAACAGCCCACTGAACCGTGGATTCGGGGCACGCCCCGATCAGTAAGACTTAAGAAGATGTACATGGATAAGGAAGGGGGAGGTTGTTTGATGATCGGTTCCCTCTAACCCTAGGAATCATGTAAGAAACTCAGCGCTCAGTCAAGAGAGTCATCAAGGGTCTGATGAGGTCTGCACTGGGCAGTTCTGCTTGCGGTTGTCTGGGCTAGGATGTCCCTCACCCACGCTCCCAAGCAGAAGGCACTCGAGTGTACAAAAACAGGAAGTCAGCAGTGGTGCGCCGGTGTCTAGCTGCTTTATGCTGGAAGTGGGCTTGAAGACTGGAAGGGTTCAGGTGGGATTCAAACAAGAGGAAATGAGGAAGGATGGAGAGGGTATGGAAGGGATGTACTGGGCTGAGGTCTTCCCAGACATCTCGGGTTTGGCTCTTGCCCTATCACAGCTCCCAGGGGAGTGATCTCAACTGTCAAAAGTAACTCAAGAGTGTCTGAATCCCCCGACTTGACTACTGTCTTCACCGTGCACAGGAAATCAGGGTGCACCGTGCACAGGGTGGGCAGAGCGGTAGAGTCGACAGAGAGCACATCTGGCTGTGGGGATCCAGGAAGAGTCCCTGGAGGAGGCGGCATGGGAAGTGGGTTCTGCAAAGAGATCCATGATGACAGTGACATTCAAGGCCACACTGCACACCACAAAGAGCACGTGGTACACCTACTCTTTGGTCTTGTTTAACAACAGGTGGCCTTCCCAGGGTCTGCAGACACATTTAGACCACATATCATGGCAAACGTCACAGAATGTCACCAGCACCAAATTGTTCATTAGGATGGGAGTCTTCCGATCATTTTCTGGAATCACAATTGTCCATCTGGACTGTACCCCTGATACTTTCTGTTGAAAGTCCCACCCCAATTCTGATGGCGAAGACTGCTGGTCAAGGCCAAAAAACTTGGGGAAGTGGGAACCTCATCAGGAGCCCAAGAGGGGTGGAGGCGCATTGCTACCATCCACAGGAGACTGGCATCACCCACCTGCACGCCCCACACTTAGAGCAGCACCACAGTACACCAACAACCACAGAACCCCAAAAGCCACACACAACAGGACTGAAAACATATTTAGTCTCAGTTTAAAATGAAGAGCACATGTTACTGTTTTTAAGGACTAGCTGCTACGGCATTCCCACGGATAAGTATCAGTGTCATTATCTGAATCCTGGCAGAAGCTCAAAACACTTGTTTTACCCAAACCCCAGAGATAGGGGAGAAGGATGTTGAAGAGCTCTGAGCAACTGGGGCTAACCCTGAGCCCCAGCCCAGAAAGTTCCAGCTTTTCTAAGAAGTGCAAACACTGCTTTCTAGAATCAGACCCTGACACACAGTTACAGATGTGCACTAATTAAATTAACGCTAATGCACATTTAATGACATTCTCCTCACATTTTCTTCCCTAAGGACAGGAATATATTTACCTACAAGATGGTAAGACATCATTCCTGAGCAGAAAACAAAGAATGTAATAAAAGTAGAAATACATGAAAGGATTTTTTAAAAAAAGGTTTTATGGCTATAGACATCAGGGAAAAATGGGCAAAATATTGAGGAGGAAATAAATGTCTTTTGGGAAATTAGCTTTGAATGTTGGTGCTTAACTGCATCTCATTTCAAAGCTTTCCTGCATGGAATTATGTAAGTCACACAAAGAATGGAGGGGCCATGAGCCTCCTCCAAGCTGATTTCAAATCCTTAATAATAGTATAAGGTGTCACAACTGCATTTTACCTTCAGCTATTTTCTCAAAATGACAATTCTACCTATTCAAATGTGCTGTCTGGGGGTATTTGAGTTTCTGGGATTTTACAAGAACAATTAAACAGGCATGTTCTTCCTCTTGGTCATAATTAGGGGGAGAGGACGATTTCCATTATGGAAAAGATCAGTGGATTTGAGTGCATGAAAATTAAACAAGCACCCTCGAACTTCTGCTTGTTAAAATATATGATCTGTGAGATTAGAAAGCACAGGAAAAATTGGGAAGAATATTTGTAAGAACATGCCAGTGGGAAGGCCAGCATCGCTAATATATAGAAACAGGAGAAAGTGGTGTCCATGGGCTGGGCTGGGGGTAGGAGGAAAAATTCGTGTTTAGTGGCTAGGGTTTCAGGGTTGTGAGATGAGAAAGTTCTGGAGATCTGCTGCATCATCATGTGAAAATATTTAACACTAATGAACTCCACAGCTGAAAATGACTAAGATGGCGTATTTCATGTTATATGTTTTTACCACAATTAAAAAGGTTTTTTTTAATAACAAAGTAACAAGAAATGGAATCCCCAAGAGGGAAAGGAAATGGGTAAGAATAAATGCTTGGTAAGAAAATTTACAAAAGGGAGTGCGTGGGTGGCTCAGCTGCTTAAGCGTCTGCGTTCAACTCCGGTCATGATCTCAGGGTCCTGGGACGGAACCCCTGCTCCCTGCTCAGTGGGGAGTCTGTTTCTCTCTATTCCTCTGCCCTTTCCCTCATTCATGCGCTCGCTCACGCTCTCTGTCTGTCTCTCACATGTGCGTGCAAATAAATAAAATCTTTTAAAAAAAGGAGAGAAAATTTACAAATGGAAACAAAAAAGGGCAAATTAAGGCAATAATAAGGTATCGTTTCTGCCGGATAAATTGCCTATTTTAAAATTTCAGTATCTTACATTTGTAAAGTCACAGGGAAACGGGTGTCCCCATAAGCAGCAGGTGGAATTAAATAGGTTAAACTTGACAGAAGGCAGTTTGGAGACTACTATTTAAAAAATTACAAAACTGCATACCCATTAATTCATATCCTTTGATTTGGATTTATTCCTAAAAGTTTCTGTACGGGAATCACTTGGAGATGTGTGCAAAGATCTTTGTGGAAAAGCGGAAGACACGGGATACTTCATAATGGGAGGTTTCTTAAACATTTTAGGTTTGTGGGTCGATTGTGGAGATAGACAAGCAGCTCTCTGAATGAACCCAGAAGCAGAAGTCACGGTTTTTTCTCCCATCCTTCCTTCACACCTATGCCTGGTGCATGGGACAGTCCAATCATCTCTGTATCTTCTAAGATGTACCTGCAAGGACACACCTTGCCATTTCTCCACTGTCCTTACCGCAGTCCGTGGGACCATCCAGATGGCATCTGTGCTTCTTCCTTCTTCCACCATAAAAATACTTTCAGTGGGATACATGGCCCCTGGGTGGAGCTCACTGCTGACGGGCTGGGAGCAGGCACGCTGCCTTCAGGGACAGGTCATGTCCTGGATGGAAAGGGGCACATTTTTCTTCTGCCCATCTGCCTGTACCTGTGGGCTGCCCCAGGGACATGATTATTATTAATCCAAGGCCACGGGGATGAGGTCGTATCTTTGGGGTCACTCAGTGACAGGACAGAGGGAGGCTCTGTCCTAAGTCCCTGGAGGCATGTGAAAAGCCCCAGGCTGCTCACACTCCCAAAGGACAGATTAGGGATGAGTAAATGCTGTGTTCATGGGTGAGAGTTATTTGACAGCAGCCAAAGGACAGGCTCTAACTCTCTCTGATGTCACTCTTAATCCCCCAAATCGACTCTCCACCTACAGCTGGGGTGCTCATCTAAAAACACACATGGGTCCGTGTGACTCTGCTGAGAGCCTTCCAGTGGCTTCCAATCACCCTTGAAGATCCACTCCCTTATGTAGCTTACGAGTGCTCGGTGACCATGTTCTCAACCCAGAGCACCTTCTCCTCACTCATCACGGTCTTGGTGAGCTGGCTTTCCTGCTGTCTCTTAACAGTCAAGAACGTGTGACGCAGATGAGTAGATTAATAGAGGCATGGGTATCAGATTGCCTTCAAACATCCCCCAGTGAACATGGGATGACCAAAGACAAAGTAAAAATGAAATCCGCGAAAGAGTTCAGTTAATGAGGTTAATCTCTCTGAAAATGGCCGAAGTTCTTTAACCAGTTGAGTCAAAGGTGAAATGAAGCAGCCTTCTCAGGAAGGGGTGGGGTGTCTCAGAACACTCCAAATATGAAAGACTTGGGGGTTGGGACCTTCAAGACTTCACCCTCATTTATAGAGGAAGATGCTCCAAGGTCACTAGGAAAACCTCATCAGACCAAAGGTGTTCTAATCAAATTCATCCAACTCAGTTCATATGGGGACTCTGTGAGTCCCCATATGTTGTCTACCACCATCTTATGTCGTAAGATATGGGGGCTGGGGCCGAATCCCCTTCCTGAAAGAACCTATAATATTATCGCCAAGGTACTGTTTACACTTAGTATCCAGAGGTTCAACAAACATAATAATAGCTACCTTTATTGTATGTTGGCCCTGGACTGGACACCGTCCCAGGCACTCTTGGGTTATCAACTTTATCCTTACAACAACCTACGAGTAGGTGTCGTCTCTTTCTCCCCCTCTGAGATGGGGAAGAGGCACTGTGAAGTAAGCATGGGCTGGGATACATTCATGTGATTTTGTTTCCTAGGAATTTCCTGAAAACCAGTACAGAATGGAAAACACTCAGGGGCCAAGACAAGTGACCCCTCTGAGCCTCAGCTTCCTTACGTGGAAATGAAGGATTATTATCAATCTTCCCATTGCCTTGACATAATTGTTTCCTTTTCGTTTCCTTATAACAGAATCTAAGCAATGAGCCATGCTAACATAAAGATTAATCAGCTTTCCTTTCACCTAGGTGTGGCCAAATGGATGTAACCAGAAATATTATGCTGGATCTTTGCTTCTTGAAAGGGAAAAGTAACTGGTCATGTTTGAGCTTGTGCACTTCTTTCTTTTTCCGGTCTACAGGATATAGATAAGTCGGTTGGCACTCTAGCACCCAACTTGGACCAAAAGCATGGAATTCGTGCCCTCAAACTAAAGCCTGGGTCTCTGATGGCACAGGGGACCCTACCAAAACCACACCAGCAATCTGAGGCACCCCTGTATGTGAAAAGGGAAACACAGATGTATTTAAGCCCCCACTGGCTGGGCTAAGGTAGACTGGATGGGTTGAGGAGCTCTCTTGCTTTCCACCGAATGCAATTCCCAATTTGTAGAAGGGCCAGCGAGGTGCTGGCTAAGATGGCTGACACAATCTTACAGTGCTACATCGTACCTGGACGGGCGAGGTCAGATGAGAATGGTCAGAGACCACTGGAGAAGGGAAGGCACCTTGTTGGAGTGGGGATTCACGTAGGGTATGGGGACCAACAGGGTTTGGGAGAAGCGAGGCAGAGGACATGCTGAGTGTGGGAAACAACAGGAGGTTAACGTATTCAGAGCCAAGCCACCGAAGCTGTTCCGAGCCTTGCGAACAGCCCATCAGACCAAAGGTGCTGAAAAGGAGCAAATTCAAATAGTTCCTTACTCAAGACAAATGGTCTTGCCATCCCCAGTAATAGAAACCACTCACGAAGAGCCTAACTGAAGGAACACTACTGTCACACGTGCAACGAGGCACCAGGGGAGGCTGGATGCCTTCCGAACAAAAGAAGTCCTAACAGGAGCCCTTACTGACAGAGCATCCCCAACCCCTTCCCGGTTCCTGATGAGCCGCATAATAACTAACTTGCTGTCACCAGGCAACTGTCCACGCTACCTTTTATCGACAGACTGATTCCCGAGGTTCTTTCTGCACTCCATAATAACACTTGCCAGTATTTCCTAACAGACGGCGTAGAGAAGACGCTGGGCAGTCAACGGATAGGTCAACTTGTGCTTCATTTCCAACAGGAAAAGTACTTTCACAACAGGAGAAGCTCATGTTACTGTTGGCAGACGAACATGCCCAAGCTTTGGTGCTGTGAAAACTCCCAATTAAAAAATGCATTATTCCTTCGTAGGGGCTGCTGAAGAGCCTGAGGACAGGTAGAGCTCTACAGGGCGTCGGCGTGTTTTTTCCAGGGGACATGGATGACAGGTCTCCCCACAGGCACCGTAGGACAAACAAGGGCCCGCCCTTCACGGGTGAAAGCCCATCCCTGTTCCACAAGTCCTAGAGAGCACGCACGCAGACCGACAGTCTTCGGTCTTTCCCGAGCTGTAAACAGATGCCCCGTGAGTGAGTACAGTAACGCTTTCCTACAGAGTGTTTCGCTTGCTTCAAATTAGCTGCCAACACGACCAAGCTGACGTCACACATTTGAACTATATTTATGTCTTCCCTGGGAAATCGGTGGATCGTAAGAACGGATTACGCGGCTTGCCACGTCGGCTCTCCTACACAGTAAGTACTAGCTGTGGACTAAGGACTGGGCAGGTGTCGGCCACGTCACCTGCCACATCGCTCATGGACATAATCTCTTTGGTTTCTGCAGGTGTACGTATCTGAGATCCTTAAAGTCTACCATGTATGACAGAAACACAGCTATTAAATGATCGGTAATTTTCAGATCACGGAAGGTCCAACTCTAACCCCTGGAGCTTGATGCCCTTCTAAATCATATTCTGAAAACACTACTTAGAAACAATGTATTTTTGTGGTCTCTGTAGTAGCCTTGTTGGAAGTCTTTGTAGCAGACCTCAGTTTCCTGTGCCCCCGACCCTCGTTCTCGGCTCACTGACACTTCCCCACCCAGTCCCGGTGACAGTGTGGAGCCTTCCTTTCCCTCGGGTTCTGTACGGACCACGCAAGGCAGGGACACTCTTACCATGGCCAGCGGTATGACGCCCATCAGGTCCTTGTGGCTCACGTAGATCTTGGATACGCCCAAGTCAGACGTGATGTCCCCTGGATATTCCACCTGCCACGTGACAAGCTGTGTGGCTGGTGGGTCACTGGGCTCCTCTATTTCCACGTCGATCTGCATGACTTCGTAGGAGGCTCCATCCACACTGGAGAGAAGCAGAGGGGAACAACTCTGAGTGACCGGGGGGTGGCAGGCAGACAACGGGTAACACTTGCCATTTCTACGTGTGTCTCTGTGAGCGCCCGTGTGTGTTCCTATCATCCCTGTAAAGAGCTTTCAGAGACGCAACATCAAAGACAAACAAACAAACAAAACAAAGCCCACGCCATTTCCAACCCGATCTGCGGCACTGGCTGGTCTTAGACACCAGCTCTCCTGGTTTTGTGGGCTGCGCGGCTCCCCAGGGCAGGTGCTTGTGGACGGTTATGAAAAGTGCTGATTACGTTTCCTAAATGCTTTCCTCCCCTCTATCCATCTAGGAGATCAGGATTCTTTCCCCACTCCCTGAAATCGATATGCTGCTTATGTTAGGTCTGCCAAAGCCATAGTCGGCAGTTCAAATGGGATGCACGGGAATTTAAAGGTGTCTGAGGGCGACGTGGCTTTGCTATCGGGCGGTGGTGAGACAGAGCTGCGGAGGCACAGAGGCGAGGCACGGACGGGACAGTGAGGCCACGGGGTGCATGCGCAGAAGCACGGGGAAGCAGCCAGATGTCACCTGCAGACAGGAGTTGCCGAAACAATGGTGAGTTTTTGGACATTCTGGTTTTTCCTATAAACACGCATCTGGAAACGCACCCGAGTGAGATTATCAGGATGATTTTTGTAGCAATTTATGGTAGTTTGATTAACTGGCTCCATCGTCTTCTGCCTCTTCAGAGTCCCCTTTTACAAAATGCCTGCTCCTCTAAAAGGTATGTGGGAAGAAGGCCCATGTGGGCCCGGCCACTCCCTGAGGGAGGACGAGAGGAAGGCGCACACAGGTGAGGGTAAGCAGAGGAGGCAGCTAGGAGACATGCTTTCTGAGCCTCAGTAGCCGAAGCTTCCCCCATACCGGATCCGTCTCTGAAGATTCAAATGTCACTTAACTGCAGGATGGTCACTGACTTCTGGCTCTCCGGACCACAAGGTCTGGCCTTTTATGTACACAGAGCGACCGACACAGGTTCACCACACCGTCGGGCCCCGTAGGAAGCTCAGAGACCGATGGCGGGGCTCCCAGGGCACTTTCTCCTCAAAGTAAAGGATGAGTGGGGCAGCTCTAATGAAAGGAGGTGGGGGGGGGAGGGAGAGAAGGAGGGATGGGAAGAGGAGGAGGAGGAGGTAGAAGAGGAAGTGAAGGAGGAAGCGGAAGAGAAGGAGGAAGGGGAGGAAGAGGAGGAGGAAAAGGAAAGGGGGGGGTGGGTAAAAATAAGGCGTGACATCGGGGGAATGTCCCAGGGAAGGAAAGAGCCCTCACCGGACCAGAGAGCCTGACTTTCTGCACAGGCATGTCTCTGGCATGGAGCAGGGGTAACTGCCGTGGACGGTGGGCACAGACCAGAAAGAACAGGGCACCTGGTGTTTAAATCCCACAGGACCCCCTCTCTCTGAGAGCCCCTCCAGAACAATGCAGCTTAACTCTGAGAATCGGTGGCTGTGGTAAGAGTTGGCCGCTGTCTCTGTGGAGCCTCCATGCAGGGTTCCCACAGGTAGAGGAACCCCGAGAGCACACACCTTCCTGGTTTGGGAGCTCGCAAGAACTCTGCCATCTCCTCCCCGTTCAGGAGACGACAAGCCCTTCTTTCGGCTGTCCTGAGCCCCACCTTCTCTGTCTGGACTCACAGAACAGAGGGGACAATGTTAAGTTCAGGAACTCAACCCCACAGCTGAGGCATTAGGGGCACGCCTACACAGCAGAAACCTGACCCTGCTGTCTACATGGCTTTCGGTCCTCCCGTGTCCGCTGAAGTGCCCTCACCTCCAGCAAAACCCAGCAGTCTTGCTCTACTGGAATACTGGAACTTTCTGTGTGGCCCCAGCCCATTTGTTTGCTCTACTGGAAATGCATGTGCCAATCCCTCTGTGGATTTAAATTCTTCCCATTCTGCAAAAGCTATAGCCATAAAAACAACAACTCTAATTTTAAAAGGGTTCAACTTATTTCATCTAGTTTTACTCCTTCGGTGACCATGCCAGGTTTCCTCTGAAGTTTATTTTCTCTTTCCCTACAGATCCCTTGCCTGGCCAAGATGAGTAAGAAAACATAGTCGCCTTCGAGCTCACTCTCCTCTCTTTGATGTGGTAATGAAAGCTCCCTATGTTGGGAATTCTTAACCTGGGGACCAGAGCAGACCTGCGGATCCTGACACTGTGTGCCAGTGCGTGTTCTTCTTCTTCTTCTTTTTTTTTAAGATTTTATTTATTTATTTCACAGACAGAGATCACAAGTAGGCAGAGAGGCAGGCAGAGAGAGAGGAAGGGAAGCAGGCTCCCTGCTGAGCAGAGAGCCCGAAGCGGGGCTCGATCCCAGGACCCTGGGATCATGACCTGAGCCGAAGGCAGAGGCCTAACCCACTGAGCCACCCAGGTGCCCCGGTGCGTGTTCTTCTTGAATGAGACCTCAGCTTGCATGGGCTTCCAGGAGGCTGGGATACTGCGGGGCCGTGGAGCGCATTCCTGGTCATTTCCTTTGTAAATTCTGGGGATCGAACTTTGCAACAGCCATCGCGTGTGACTTGGATCAGTGGAAATTTGAACTGTAATACCTCTTGGCAAATGATTCGTGCGTGCAGGATTCCAGAATGCTCACATATTATTTGTCAATGTTTATCATTCTTCATGTTTGACTGTAAAGCAAAGGATGGCACCTTTATGGTTTGTGGATTTAACTGCAAGGGTCCTGAAGAGGGGCTGTGCTTACTTGTTCCAAGTTGTTGGACAGAGTTTAAATGCATGGTGTTCGTCAGAATGGCATTTACGGTGTTAGAGGACACAGACACGGTAGGTTAAGTAAACGTTTATACAGTGTGTCTGCTGACAGCTGTGGTTTCCACCTCGCCCGTGCACTGGAATTGCGGGGAGGTGGGGGGACACTTTATAAAGTAACCAATGGCCACACACCAGTCCCACAGCTTTCCAGTTGCTCTGGAGTAAGGCCAGGCATCGGTTTCACTGATTCTCTCTCTCCCTTTGTTCCTTCCTCCCACCTGTCTGTCTCTCTTTTTTTAACCAGGAGATCCAAATCCAGGACCATGGACAATTGATTCAGTCTTACACAGGCTTAATTATGTGGACCTTGGCGCTCTGGCAGGTATTCTGGATATGAAGGTATTAGAAACAGAATGTATGGAGTTAGCAGGTTTGGGAGGTACGGCTGGTAAAATCGGTAAAGGCACAGGTGAGCCACGAAGAAGGTTCCAGATGCCCATGAGCACACGGTGAGGAGGGACAGGAACAGAATTCCAGCCAGGGAGGCCCAGGGTTGGAGAAGACTGACGTGTCCAGATACCACTTCTGATGGCCCTGGGTGCAGCCCTACCCCTCCAGGCTCCTCCATCTCCTGCCCCCTAGGCCAGTCAAACAGCAGTAAGGATGGGCTCCGGGTCTGAGCTTCCTCTAGGAAGGCAGTCCTCTTGAGTTGGGCAGGGTTTGCATGGAGCGGCTCAGGGTTCCATCCAACTTGGGGACCTGCCAGCCTTCTGGGCATGGGCACTACCAGCTTCAGCAAGCCAAGAAACCCTCGCTTGCTTGCAGCTGGTAAGAACCTTTCTGCAGCCTGTCCTCCTTACAGAGGAAGACCATCTCTCTGGTTCGGAGAGCTCTTCCCATTCCTCAACAGCCTTCCCTTACCTGGACGCTTTTGTATTTTGGGTTCAGGCTCTGCAGCTATTCACCTGGAAGGGCTTCCTTCAAACAGATAAAGGCACAGCTGTGGACCGCATGACACAGTTTGGCGCTTGGCGAAATTCAAGGAAAATGCACACAAGGTTCTCAGGCACAGAGACCACCACTCTGACGGCCACGGCTCAGGAACCCAAGGAAGGAGATGAGACTTGAGGCCCTACAAGACCACCTCAGCAGATCCCAAGGCCAAAAAGGGCATAATTTTTTTTCAAAAGTCTGACTTTAAGATTGTCACCTTTTTTCAGACAGGGCAACAGCCAGCCTCTATCAAGTACCCTGAAGGTGCCAAACACTGCTTTTAAGGGCTTTTTTAGGTCTCGTGCCTGCATGTAATTCTCACTGTGTCACAGTAAATAACTGTGATCAACTGCCAGTTTGTGGATGAGAACCTGGGTTTGGTGAGGCTCACCCAGCTAACAGGGAAAGGAGGCAGGAGACGTGGATGCAGAAGGGGCACTGTGGATACTTGTGGGATTACGCCCCCCCACCACTTATTTGGGGGTGACATGCTTGCTTATTAGCAATGAAGATAGAGGAAAGCAACTTCCTGTCCCCTAGCAGAAAAAGAGTTCAGTACCCAATGCCTCAAAGAAATTCAGGACAAGCAAAGCCAGGACATGTCTGTAACAAGGTACTTTGATATCAGTCTGCCTATAGGGTCCTCAGCCAATGCTTTTAGTCCTATGACCTGTCTACAAATCAAAGCAGAAACGTGGAAGCTAGAGCTTCAGCTGGGAGAGCCTACCATCCACTGGAGGGATAAGAAACCCCATAGACGTGGTTGCTCATATGAGAACTGTGCAGAACTGAGCATTTCAGAGCTACCTGCATTTTTTTTTTCCAGATTAGAAAACCAACATGTTATGGTAGGTCCTTGAAAAGAATGCCAATGATCGAACCTCACTCTGCCACCGCCCACACGGGCGACTGGCTCCCAGGGCGAGTGTGAGTGTTGCGGGGAAGCTGGTAGGGTGTGTGGGGTAGTTGGGGCGGGGGAGAGAGCACAGAGTGAAATTCCATTTCCAAATAGGCTTTTCCAGATGGTATGCTCAAAGAAAATGGGTAAAATTTCCGGGAACAAAAGGAAAGCCAGGAGGAGGCAAGGCTAGTGTGAACTTGGAAAGTAGTCTGAGATGTGCTCCAGACGATTCAGAATGCTCCCTAGAGGTCGTATGAAGGGCAGTCACCCACCACTGGGCAGAGACTATCTCCTCATACCACCTGCGTCGTGTCTATATGCCTCACCTCTGGCTTGTGAGTGCTTCTGTTCCTAATCACGTCTACCTGTGACTTCCCGTGGATGCTTTCTTTCTCAAGTTTCCAAAACCACCTTGCCCACAGTGCCAAGAGATCAAAGTGCCTAGGGTTTCCGTCCCTGGGAGGGCATGCTCAGGCAGAGACTGGTGATGCTTGGAGGTGACAGCCCAGCTTCCTTGCCTTTAGCTGGGTGGGTGGGGAGCCCCGCTCACACCCCAGAGTCTCCCCCATGGGTCAGGCTGGAGCCACCCTTCACATGTCTGGGCTCTTCCCTGTCCTTTCTCCTTTCCCAGGTCTCTTGTCAGCCTCTCCTGGGACACTTTCTTCATATATCACTTGCATACAAGTCCTTGCCTCATGACCTGCTTCTAGGGAAACTAAAGAGTTTTTAAAGCAAGAAGGATACCAAAGGCAGCTGACAGGTGCTCGGTGAGGGATTCTGGCAATGAAAGAGAAAGGAGGAATGAGCGGGCTGTGGGGCACAAAGGGACTGTCACTCTGGGTCCTCAGCACTGCTGGCTCCACTCAGGGGAGGCCTCCAGAGCGAGCCAACCGCCATCCACCATGGTGCTCTGGAAATCCACACCAGACCTGGACCTGGGTCCCCCGATGTCTCCCAAACGCAGGAGCCTCCCTTCCTCGCCCCTCCTCCACATCTCATTTTTGAGATTAAAATGAGGATATTATTCAAACAAATAGTTTCTTCTTAGACATGATCCCAGTATTCAAGTTCTGCATCACTGACGTCTTTTCCCCTAACTTTTTCATTAGCATTTTCAGAATAAAAACCTTTCATTAGGAAGTAAAATATGCACAATCCCTTTAATGTATGTACTTTATAATGAGATTTTTGTCACCATAAATTTGTCTTCTCGTGCCCTCTATTTCCACCTTATAATCCTTGGAGGCCTGGCAACCAGAGTTATTCTGGGAAAGAAAAAGGGCAAGTCATCGCTTGGACCCAGGCGTGCTCCATTTCCTCCTTTTACTTTGGTGCTTCCTTGCTCCCACGTCATTCTTCATTCATCCACCCAGTCAGGGAGGTCCCCCGGATTCCTGTTATGTGTTGGATACCGTGTTGGGGGATGGGGACACCCATGCAAAGGTCAGCTTTAAAACATCAAGATCCTGGGCTCTTCCCGCCTCCACGTGCAGGGACGCCATTTTGCTAACTGGCAGCATTGGGAGTCTCCAAACCATGGAAACTGGCAGAGGCCATCAAGCAGGCTCCTTCCAAGCCCCACAAGAGCACATTGCTCAAGACCCTTGCTCCTATAGGATCACACGGTCTAGTGGGGAAGGTCAATACTAAATAAATGATCATATCAACCAGCATAAATTGGCAACCGTAAGAAAAGATGAGAAGCATGAGATGCAGACGCACCGGTGAGACTTTCGAGGACTCTGGTGCAGTCAGGGAGCTAAGGCCAATCCCCTTGGGGAGGCAAGGCTCGCACTACGCTCCCTAGGGAGGATGGGGAGGAACTCAGAGTCCCCGCAACCAGGAACTGCACATACCAGTGTCCTGTGCTTGTAGGGAAAGGATGTATTGTAGGAAACATAGGAAACCAGGGTGGCTGGAGCACCCAGGAATTAAGGTGTGAGACGCAGCTGAAGGATAGGCAGAGGGAGACTGTGCGAGGCTTTCTAGCTCACATGTGGTGTTGTCTTTTCGAGTCAGCAAACTACAATTAGTCTATGCACGGAGCCTGGACTAAAAGGGTTTTTACATTTCTAAATTTTGTTAATAAAGAAAAAAGGACACGTAGCATAGAAAGTATAGGGCCTACAAAGCCAAAAAATTTAGTATCTCACCCCTTAAGGGAAAAGTTTGCCAGTCTCTGCCTTTTATCACTGGAGAAATGGCAACTTAACGTAAAATTCTAAAGATAATAAAAGAACATTTATCTCGTCAGTGGGTAAATGCTTGGGAATATTTTCCGTAGATGACTTTATGAGGGAGTCAAATATTTATTTCCACTGAAAGTGAAGAAATTTGGATTTAAAATGAAAGAGACAGGTGTATGCACAGTCTGGGAAACAAGCTGCCATTAGAATAAGAATTCATAAATGGGATTTATTGTATAATAATAAAGTACAAGAGAGTCTTAATTGAACTAGGAAAAATAGACTAAGCCAAGTTAGGAATTGTCATAATGGGAAAGAAATGAGAAAAGTGACATTCTTTGAGATGCGTGGTGAGTCCTACAGAAATGTCTAGTGAGCATGAGAATGTCAGGTCAAGGGCAATGATGCCTTGGTGGGGCCACCCAAGCCCCAGGAAGCCTCTCCTCTTGGCCCTGCCCTCTAAGTCTCAGTAGCAGACCCCAGTGGTTGCAAGAGCCAAACCGTGCCCTATGCTCTCTAAAGAGAGCCCAGGGTGTCCCTCTCTGAACCAGGTGGGGCTCTTTTCAGAACTGCTCATGTCTGCTCTTCCTGTGAGCTACCCCCGCTCCTCTCAGCACTGACCTCCTCCAGGCAAGGCTCTGA
>ML097333.1:23226-40880 GCA_003697995.1 Taxidea taxus jeffersonii
GGGGGTAGAGAGAACAGGCACGGGGATACCGGCCGAAGCATGGGGTGCTTCTGAAAGGGAGAAGGGGAGCAGGCAGTGATTATGTGCTCTTTCCACCAGGGGAAAGTGGGAAAGGCCCTCCTGAAATGTGTGATGATGCCCGCCCCCTATCTGACCACCCAGTTTGGGGTTCCTGACCAGGGGATGCTGGGTGGGTTTGCAACAGGAATGGGAAAGGAGGACTCTCCAAATCATCCACAGATGGGTAGAGGCCGGGGAAGGCTATAGTCAGCCCCAAAAGGGATGGAACGTGGCTGCCGTCTTCCTGGCCAAGTGATTCCTGACCCTCCCCTGGATGCTTCCCACCGTGCAAACTTAGCTTTGTTCTAACTTGTTCTGATGACAAAGGTGGCCCATGGAGCCTGTGTGTTAGCACGGACCTCTTCCCCGGAGAGGCTCACAGCTGGGGTCTGGTATCGGGGGCTCCAGGGGCCAAGGAGTCAATCCATGAATGAATTTGCCCTTGTCTAGAAACCCAAACGAAGTTTCCTGTCCTCAGAGCATCCTGGGGCCCGTCGGGATGTCCCCGCCTGCTGAAACAGCGCTGGGTCCTTTGCTTCTAAACATGGGTTCACCAAACTGCTTCTAGCAAAGGGCAGTAGCTTGAAGACATCGCTGTGGTTGGAGGGTTGAGAATGGACCAGAGGCGGACCAGAGAGGATGTGGGCAGAGAGGGCAGAAATGAAAGAAACAGGGTTGCAGGACAGACACACGGGAGCTCGTGGGCTGTGGGGGAACGTGCAGGGCTAACGCCCGTGATATACACATGAGCTTCTGCTCCATCCTGCTGGTGGTCATGGTCTTCCAGCCTGGCAACCGTGTCCGCCAGCTCCCACCTCCCACCACAGCTTTGTGCGGAAACAGACTCGCCGCAGATGCACTCACGGCTCCCCAGAGCCACAGAGCTGCTATCCAAACAGCCAGGCTTCCCCTGCAGCAAGAAGGGGTCCACGGAAACACCGATGGCAGGGAAGACCTCAGAAATAAATACCGGGGTTTCCTGTACTGAAATAAGGGTACTGTCACGTGAAGGGGCCATAATGCAACGATCTCTCTCATTTAACGTTTGTATGACAAGTGTGTGTCACAAACGCCATCGGGGATTGCCAGCTGTATACAAAACATGACAACACGCCAGTACCACACGAGCCATGGCACGGGGATAGTTCACATCTTTTAAAAGATGTCATAGCTAGTAAAATCCGCAAATGGAATCTGGGAGAACGCTGCTGGGATCCTTTGATTCGGCACGAGATGACGGACAAACGAGGACAGGGCAGGAAGCCAACCTGTTAGTATCTGAAAGGGAAAATGAACAAAGACCATGACAAGCCGGGCGCTTCAAAAACACAGGGAAGACACTTACAGAAGCACGAGAAACACCTTTGAGAAAATTCCCTGAAAATCTAGATTACTTTTTCAAAACCCATCAAAATGGGAGTTTTTTTTTTCCTAAAAGATGACCTCTCCCACCCATTCAATAATGATTTCCATCTTTATCCAAGAATAATGCCGTCAGTCTAATGATAACTGTTGCTTATTTAAGGTTAAAAAAAACCCTGATTTTTCTCTGTCCTACGCTTCATTGGTAAAAGGTAAGTTCCTAATCAAACCTCATTTTTAGGGATTTATACCGCATCACTGGAGTCTTTATTTTTACTCAGACTGACTTTAAATGAGCCTTTATAGAGTGAATCTTCCTCCGTTAAAGAGGGCTTCCAACATTTCAGACTAAAAGGGAGTCTGGGTGGCGGGGGAGGGGTGCGATGGGCATCAGAAGCCCCGAAGGTCCTCATGCAGAAACAGGAAAGAAAAGCAAATCCCATTTAAAGTGCAAGGTCTGGAACGTGTCCCGGAGCTGCCCCCACGCCCCCCAACCCCCATCTGAGAGGATCTCCCACACACGAGGCAGAAACTTCTACAGCAGACACATCTACAGGGAGAAAAAGAGTAAAGCTAACCCGTGCATCGCCGCTTCATGACATTTTCGCAAACATGCTCGGAGATGGAGAGCCATGTTCTTTGTATATGTTCCTTTTCTTGGGAGTTTTTCACTCAAAAAATTTCCTATGCTCCTGACACATTAGCACTGTCGATGGGGCTGCAGAGGGCTGGAGCCCGAGATCACACCGTGTCTGTACACACAGGTCACGAGGATGCCGGTCACTCTCTCTTTAGCTCCGCGTCTCTGGGGAGGCTGAGCTGGGACTGGGGCAGGACACACGCCCTCAGAGTCAAGCGGGGCTGACAAGGGGGCGAGCAGACCCATTATCTCCTGCACATCTCCCTCTCCCCGCTCTGCGGATAAGGCAAAGGTCTGCCTCTGAAACACCAGCTCCGCACACAGGCCCCTTCCACCTCCCTGGTCCAAGCGACAGCCGTACTGGGCACGGCATGTCCCCCTAGACTCAGCCCTGGAGAATTTTTATGGGAAAAAGCTTTCTTCTGCTCCCCTGGCAACTCAGAGGTGCCTCCGCCACTCCCTTTGTTTTTGTCTGTTTTCAGAGAGAATGCACTAAGAGGGGGTCTCCATCCAGACTCCCCATCGGTAGGAGCCATCGGCGGACAGGTCAAAGGAAGACAGTTTGCACTGAAATTCTCAGTGTCTGGACGAGGGTTTTCGTGCCTCGTTGAAGGGCGAGTGCTAGAACTCAGAGGCCACAGGACTGTCTCCAGCCCGAAAAGTCAGGCTGCCCTCTCCAGACATCTGTCGGTGAAGGTGCACGAGACATCCGAGGTCCCCTACAATTACAACGCATCTACTGGGTCCTGGAATAAATGACAAGCAAAGACTCTTTCTCTTGATCTGGCCACCATCTCTTTAAGCACGCAGCCCAACCGCTGGGGAAGAAAGAAGGCTCTACGTTCATCGGAAAATGCAAACAGGATTAATAATCGACAGAGGCAATCACTGCTAATTCTGCTAATGGTCCTCTCGACGCCCCTCTGATGTGACCAATAGAAGCGCCGAGAGGCTAGGATGTTCTCCTCTCCGGCGACAAAACACAATTCAAATATGTATCTAGTTGATTCCTCTTACGAGAGAGAGGATTCTGTTTCTGGAGGCTTAGCAAGTAAACTCCCACGCAAACAAGCCCCCCCATGCCCGATGATCCGCACATCATCATGCTTCAGCCCTCAAGTGCTCAGGGTCCCGGGATGAAGAATTCATTTGCTGGCTGAGGTTCATACAACGTCAATTAACTTCTTGGTATAAATGTCAATACATTCTGTTAAGCCTTGTGACTTAAATATAATTAAAGATAAACTTTAAGTCAATATTGCCTTTCTGGATTTGGGAACGAAGGGTGATTTACTGAAATCTCACAAAGCGGCGGTGGGGGGGAAGGAGCTCAGTGGGCTGGAGTTTCTCAGATAAGTAGGTGGGTATGTTTGTTATCAGGGAGAAGTAGAATTGGCTGTAGCTGTGATTTTCAAGTTTGATGCCACTCCCTGGGAGTCTGATAGCTGGGAAGGCTAATGGGTCATCACGGATACCCTCTGGATTAGATAGTGGCCATTGGCAGTGATATGCAGTGTCTGAGACAATGGACTTTGCCAGGAATGACACCCAGGATGGAATCTGGACTTGGCCCTAGTTATATTATCCAACACCTAATCTCCAGAAGCCTCCGGTTTCCCAACTATAAAATGGTCAACAATCACAACTACATTTTTGTGCATGCGATCTCCCTGACTCATCATCACCAGAGCAAGGCCTGCCTCAGACATCTGTGCAGGCTGTGCACTGCACACTTCAAAGAGGACCCACCTTGACTTTGGGAAGGGCGCCCCCAGAACTGTTCAGTGCACCACATGCACACCACACTCAGAGGTCTGACCACCTTCCAAAGTCATCGTTGTGATCGATTAGTTACTTACTTACATAGGTAATTCTCTAAGCACAGAGTGAATGCTTTGGGGCAGGAATGATCCCTCCCTCCCTAACTTCTTTCCTTCTTTTCTTTTCAACTGTTCCTTTTACTCAACCATACAGACCCCCATATGTTCTAGATTCTCAATAGATGAGTATTCAATAAAATGCTGAGTCAATGACTGTGTGGCCAATGTTGGATGTACTCAAAATCCATTCTCCCTTTCCTCCTTGCCAACAGAGCCCAATTGGCTCAAGTTGGCAAGTTCAAGTACCCCTTCCCAACGAAAACCAAATGACTGGGAAGCTACAACATGTATATATTTCTGGCCAACAAGATGTAAGCAGAAATCGATTTTATGAGGCTTCCAAGAAAACGTTTTTCCATTGAAAAAGAGGTGCAGTTTCAGAGAGCATGTGCTCTTTACCCTCCCTCCTGGAATACTGATGTGATGCCTGGATGTGCAGCTGCCATGTTGTGATGGTGAGTCTGCCCAGCAGGAAAACAGGACACAAAGACCCCAGTGCGTCATTTAGTGATTGTACATATTTTTGCTGTTTGGGATACACAAATCACAATGTTTTAAAAGTCATTACAATTGGTCCTTTGTTCCAAGCAGCTGGAAACCATTTTAATAGTACAGGGAAATACATGCCTCTTGTGGTATGTAGCTACAGTATCTGTGCAAAGATCTGCTGTGGGACAAGAAAAAAGCCAGGAAAAGTGATGCTCATGGCTCATCTTCTTAATCAATAACCCACCTTTTAAAAATTTATTTTTTATCTTTATTTTTTAATTATTTATTTTTAAAATTTCTTTTCAGTGTTCCAGAATTCATTGTTTATGTACCACACCCAGTGTTCCATGTAATATGTGCCCTCCTTAATATCCACCACCAGGCTCACCCAAGCTCCCACCCCCCACCCTCCAAAACCCTCAGATTGTTTTTCAGAGTCCAGTCTCTCATGCTTCATCTCCTCCTCCAATTCCCCCCTAAAATAAATAAAAATTTAACTTAATAAAAATATCTGTTGTTCATTTTTTAAAAAATTTATTTATTTTATTTATTTGACGAAGAGAGAGCACAAGCAGGGAAGGGGCATAGGGAGAGGGAGAAGCAGACTCGCCACTGAGCAGGGAGCCCCACTCAGGGCTCGATCCCAGGACCCTGAGATCACGACCTGAGGCGAAGGCAGACATTTTCCTGACAAAGCCACCCAGGCACCCCCATGATTGTTTTTTTAATTCAGATACTAGTTTTGCTATCTTCCCAGTTCTGAATGAGTCTGGTGATGTGAGTTACATAGGGAACTGAAGGAATTAGTTGATGAAACACTGATCTTCACTAGCATGCTTGGGAATACAACCATAAAATTACACCAATATGTTTAAACACTTGCTGGTAGCTAGCGCCCTTCTGTTATTTAATCTTTGAACACCCCATCTAGCTACTGAGAGGCAGCTTGGGCAGATCTTAGTAGCTGGGGCTCTATCTGCCAGAGGGCTAATTTGTAAAGATTGCTGCATGATGAGGTGACAGGAGACATGTCAATTGAATTTTCCAGCAGTACAGAAAGTAGATGAAGGCATGAATAGTCATCTTAAGCTACAAATAGAGAGAGGGGAGAGGTTTCCCTTAGAAACCTCTAAGGGATTAAAGCCAGTGACATCAAGTAATTTTAGCATGCTTATCAGCCCTCTTTAGCTTATGATACGTATGATCTATAGTACTGGGGATGAGATCTCCTATTTCAGACACTATAAAGGCCAAGCACGGAGTGGGGAGTGTGGCCTGCTTAAGGAAACCAGCAGTGGTGGGGACTGTGGCTAACTGAAGAAGGCACGCCATGACTCATGGGGCTGCTCCCACCCAGCTCTTGCCTGTTGTTCTGGGGAGAAATGTAGGCCTGGTATTGAGAGCTATTCTGATTCCTGTCCCCCCAAGGCATCCATTTTTTTTTAATTGAAAGCTCCTGATTATAAACACTGACAACTAATTCAAATTTTCTTAAAACCAGTAGGAAGGCCAAATAAATATATCTCTAGACCAGACCTGGCACAGATCCTGGTTTGCAATGATGGTGACAATGATGATGGTGATGATGATGATGATGGTGATGATGGTGATGATGATAGTGATAGTGATGAAGATGATGTGGCAGTGATAGTGGTGGTGATGGTAATGATGGTGATGGTGATGGTGATGATGGTGATGATGATGGTGATGATGATGGTGATGATGGTGATGATGGCGGTGATGGTGATGATGGTGGTGGTGATGATGGTGATGATGATGGTGGTGATGATGATGGTGATGATGGTGGTGATGGCGGTGATGATGATGATGGTGATGACAGTGATGATGATGGTGATAGTGATGACGGTGATGGTGGTGGCGATGGCGGTGATGGTGATGGTGTTGGTCATGATGATGACGATGTGGGACTCTGAACAGAATTAGAAAACTACTGATGTGTCTTTATATCTATGCATATGTATTAAACCGAGCTCAATGCTGGGGGGATATCAAGAGACAGTTAACAATCATCTGCCCCCAGCATTTGATCAGATGTCACAGTAACAAATGGTGAGGCACTTCCTGGTGGCAAACATATACTCTGCAGACAAGGCCCTGACTAGATCAATGTGTCAGTGGTTGCAGTAGTTAATGTGTGAGCCAGTGCTCACTGGTCAGTCTGAGCATACGGCATTAGTTACTCTCCACATGTTAACAAGAAAGAGAGGGCTACTGCAATGAGTCCCCGGAGGGCTTGGGCAGCAGGGAGGATCTGCCATTGATTGTGGCCATTCGATGGGTGTCACAAGGTTGAAGTGAGCCCACGGCAGGTGGGAAGGAATGCATGACTGTTTTTGACTTTTTCCTGTCATCCCTCACACATTTCCTTCAAGGAAGAACAAGTATGGTCGTGAATGACTCTCAAAGATGTCCACAGTCTAATGAACAAATATGTGAGTGCTCCCCTATAGAGCAAAGGGGATTCTGTAGCTATGATTAAGTTAAGGATCTTGATATGGGGTTATTATCCAGAGGACCCTGAGTGTCATTAAAAATGTCTTCATAAGAGGGATATTTCAGTCAGGAGAGAGAGGCCCAGGTGACAGTATCAGAAACAGAAATTAGGGAGATAGGCTTTGAACACACATGGCTTCTGGAAGCATGAAAAGACAAAGAAACAGATTCTCCATCAGAGCTGCCAGAAGTACTTGGCTCTGTCAACACCCAATGAAAGTGACATGAGACGTCTGCCTACCAAAACTGTAGGGGACGGGCACTTGGGTGGCTCAGTGGGTTAAAGTCTCTGCCTTCGGCTCGGGTCATGATCCCAGGGTCCTGGGATCAAGCCCCATGTTGGGCTCTCTGCTAGGCGGGGAGCCTTCGTCCCTTCCTCTCTCTCTGCCTGCTTCTCTGTCTACTTGGGATCTCTGTCTGTCAAATAAATAAACAAAATCTTTAAAAAAAAACTGTAGGGGAATAAATTCATATTGCTGTAAGCCACAAGTTTAGGGTAATTGGTTCCAAAGGCCATAGGAAACAATACAAGCAGGGACTCAGTCGTTGTTAGAAAGAACAACTTGCTAGGAAAAATGCTATTTCAAAGATTGAGAAAGTCAGATGCCAAGTGCCACAGACTGGATGTCTGTGTCCCCCCAGAATTCATGTTGAAAGCTAACCCTTAATGCAATGGTATCAGGAGGTGATCAGGTCATGATGATGGTGCCTCATGATGGGATTGGTGCCCTTGCAAGAGACCCCAGAGAGCTCCCCCGCCGTCCCTTGACATGAGGACACAGTGAGAAGACGTCTCTGAGCCAGGAATCTAGCCTCTCTCAGACAAGGAATCTGCAGGTGCCTTGATCCTAGACTTTGAGCCTCCAGAACTGCAAGAAGCAGATGTCTGCCGCTTGTAAGCCACCCCACCTGTGGTGTTTTGCTCTAGCGCCCCAGATGGGCGAAGATGCCATGTTTTTATGCCCATAAAAGCCAGTGGATGCTAAGCACTTGAAAAGGGGATCGCAGAGTGGGACTCCACGCCGTCACATACACAAAAACAAACCCTTCCAACCTGACTGATCGTGCCTCCACCACCTCGCGTTTCATGCCCCAGTCCAACAATAACTGTACTTCAATGAGAAAAGTTTACGTCTCATAAGAAGAAAGAGAACACGACCTTGCTCTGAGCTTCAAAAATTTGGAAAGAGAAGAATAGGATAGGATAGGGTATGGCAGGTTATGGCAGGGCAGGGCAGGGCAGGGCAGGGCAGGGCAGGGGAGGAGAGGAGAGGAGAGGAGAGGAGAGGAGAGGAGAGGAGAGGGAGGAAAAAAGCAGGTGGGGAACTTCTTGGCATTTAATAAACACACACTTCCTGTTTCCTGGGGAGTGGCATCTGGGATACATCTATATCATGTCTGGAAGACAAAGGCCCTGCTCATCTAAGGACTTCAAGACATCACATGAAGCCCAGCCTCTTGGGGACTACAGTGGGCATGCCAGGTGGACACTGTCCAGCTCTCAGCAAATCTGGGAACCAAGAAGAAGCTGGACTAACTTCCTGGCTTTTAAATTTCGGATACCTAGGGCCTTAAGGAAATATAAAGGTAATAAATAAATAAAGGAAATAAGGGCATAAACATTTATTTTTATTTTTTTAAAGGTTTTATTTATTTGACAGATGGAGTCCACAAGTAGGCAGAGAGACAGGCAGAGAGAGAGAGAGAAGGAAGCAGGCTCCCCGCTGAGCAGAGAGCCCGATGTGGGGCTCGATCCCAGAACCCTGGGATCATGACCTGAGCCGAAGGCAGAGGCTTTAACCCACTGAGCCACCCAGGTACCCCAAGGGCATAAACATTTAGAAAAATAAAAAAGCATGTGTAAGAAAGCATTTCCAGCACTGCCCAGAGCACAGTGGGATGTGTTACCTGACAGAATGCCACAGCCAGGCGGCTGGCACAGCAGAGATCCCTTCTTCCTGGTCCCCGAGGCCACGAGCTGGTGCCCATGGAGTCAGGGTCTGAGCATGGGCAGTGCTCCTGGCATACAGATGGCCACCTTCCCCATGTGTCCTGACATGGTGGGGAGAGACACAGAGACAGAGAGACAGAGGTCTTCCTTACTCTGTACGGATGCTAACCCTATTGGGTTAGGGCCCCACCCTTATGGCCTCATTTAACATTAATTACCTCCCAAAAGTCCGACTCCAAAAACAGTCACGTTGGGGGTTAGGGCTTTGGCACATGAATTTTGGAGGGACACAGCAGTCCAGAGCACATGCTGTGGGTTGGCGGAGAAGGGGGCTCAGAGATGGTAAGAAGAGGTCTCTGGGTGAACAGTAAGGGTCCAGAGCTGAAGAGAACAGGAGGGGAAACTGAGTCATGGCACTGACTCCTGGCCTTGTTTTGAGGAAGCCAAGGCATCATTGGGACCCAACGGCCGTGCTGGGCATTTTCAGGTTGCCCACAAGAATTTCCTTTTGTGCAATCAAAGGGCCTGATGAATGACAGCAAGGACACCAATTTTTGCCCCAAGACTCCTTAATACAGTTTGGCTGATGGCAAGTCAACAGCCCAGTGACCCAATAGCATTTCAGGAAGCCTGGCAGAAGGTGGTGATGCAGAATAGAACTGCCCCAGAGCATCCTTGTGTCTGGCTTAGGATCACTCTTGGGAAACCACCCAGCCCCCGAGCCGGAAGAGTGCTAAAAGGTACCCCAGCTCCAGGACAACCCAGCAGCCTCTCCCTGACACGCACCCCCTCCCTTCCTGGACCACCCTTCCCAGGGACCTGCCCGCCTCCGATCGCCCAGATTCACCATGCCCTTGCAGGCCGACGGGAGGAAAGCTCAGGGCGCCTGGGTGTGCTGACACTTCCTTGTCTCCCATCATTTCTGCCACAGCAAATTCTACAGGCATTTAACCACTCTGTAGATAACAGAATAGATAATAAATCAACATCAAATGTATTACTCTGAACCTTATAATAACTCAATAAATTATTCAGTACAGCAGTCACTAAACACAGAGCAATTTACATATTATGATTCCAGCTCAACATCTGTGAGTTCTGTCTACACCGCAGGCTCATAATCGGAGTCGCTTCAGAGCGGTGACTGAGGATGATGGCGATGCTGGCAATCACCTGTATTGCCAGGCAAGAAGGATGCAAGGGTCCCACCTCCCCCAGATTTGAATTTAATTCCCCTAGGGTGTGCACTGGGCATGCCTCTGGGGTTTTGTTTTTTGGGTTTTCTGTTTGTTTGATTCCTTTCACGAGTGAACTGTAGAGCCACCATTTTTGAGGAAACTGAACTGGGGCACTCGATCCCCTCGGGCTGGGGGAGGGCGTGTGGAGAAGGTGCCACTCACATCAGCTGCCGTCAACCCGAATGTCAGAACTGCTGAACTATGGCTCAGCCTGGGTCCTGAGCTCAGGTCTGATCCCACTGCTCTGGGATGCTGTGTGGGCACCTAGGTTTCCAAAGCAAGCAGATAATGGAGGTTTTGCTCAGCACATCAGGAGCGCCTGGGAGCTTTACATACTGAGGCCTGAGGGCTTAGCCCTGGGAGCCCTGATTGGACATTGATCTGAGGTGCGGAGGGGGCAATAATTGTTTGCAGATCTTCCCAGAGAATACTACAAGCACCCAGAATCGGGAACTAGCGGTGTAGACGTTGAGGGTGGAAATGCTGTGCTTGGCTGAATAGGGGTGAACATGTGATGCTGGAGTTCCAGAGATCAACATGGATGTCGGGATGCTCTAACTTTTCAGGGGGCAACACAACAGAATCTTGCAGAGCATGGCCCGTGCTAGCATTGTGGTCACAATCGTGGGCATGAGGGCAAGAGCAAGGTGACATCTGAAGGGGATCTGGCCTTTCAAACCATTGCCCTGGCCACCCCCCTGCCGCCCCGACCTCCAGCCAGCAGACTGATGCCCCACAGACTCAGGCTTCTTGTCTGTACTCAGGACCTGCCCTCCTCACCTCTGTCCTTCACACTGCAGGATTTGAACCCCTGGCCTCAGAGCAGGTAAGCAGCATTTCCATGAAGACATGTTTATGGCCTCGTGAATGGGGGAGTCAGGCAGCAGTTTCTCAGGGAAGGCTCTCAGAATAGACCCCCTTAGGGAGTGAGAGGAAGGACAGGGGACAGGGACACCCGGCTGACTTGATAGGCAGCTCCAGAGCTGGTGGGTAATGCATGGCAGTGGGTCCCGCCTTTGTGCCCCTGTATCCATAGGGCTCAGCCAGTGACCACCTGGCTGAGGAGCAGCATGGGACGCATCTGTTCCTCTGGGACATCGGGAATTTGCTGCAGCTGGTGCCCAAGGTGAGAGAACCCACAAAGGCCAGACAGTGAAATTTGACAACCCAGACCATTCCCACTGAGAAGATCTGAAGGGGACAGTAAGAACGTTGGAAGCTGGAAGGCCTAGGGGTAGAAAAGCTCATTGTAACAAAGTTCTACTGGCTGTTTCTGATGTGCAGGAACCGTGTCCAGCAGCCGAGCACATGGTGGATAGAAGATGAGCCCTTGGAGGAGATGGGCTGTTTTCTCGGCCCCCGCTCCTCATCTCCCTAATAGCACACCCACAGCCGTTCTGGATCCTCTGTCCAAGTGTCCTGGGGGCCCCACTCTGGGCTGCCCAGGTGGGCACAAGCCCCGTCCATGGCCAGTCCACAGTATCCACGGCACCCACTCACAGGGGTGGGCACACTCACTCAGTGAATCAAGCTCTGCTTACAGGACACCTGTGAGGCAGCAGTATCTGGGCACAGATAAGTCCATGGACAAAGCAGGCAGAGCCCCGTGCTCAGGGGCTCACACCATCAGGAGGCATGAAGCAGTGAACAAGCAGAAACAATTAAATGCATATATGATGAGTGACAATGATTAGAGTATGCTGCAGGCTGGCATTCCTGCCAAGCTCAGGGCTGCCGTTCTCGCAGGGACCTGCCTCATCCCATCTCACACCTGTCCCAGGTGTGGCCTGAGGCAGGGGCACAAGGGGTGGGTGGGCTCTCAGAGCTGCTTGTTGGAGTAGCAGAAATCCTGCTGGACTGGAGGTCAGGTGCCCCTCTCCCCAGTCCTCCCTCCTCACTGCCTTACTGACATGCCCAGGTTGGAGTCCTAACCCTGAAGAGCTCAGAATGACCATATGGAGATACACGGTGTTTAAAGAAGTAATGCAAGTTAAATGGGGTCACAAGGGTGGCCATAATCCTATAGGAATGGACTGGCGTCCTTATAAAAAGAGGAGACCAGGAAACGGAGGTGCAGAGAGGGAAGACCATGTGAAGACAGAATACAGACATCTGCATGCCAAGGAGAGTGGCCTCAGATGAAACCAACCTTGCTGCCCCCTGGTCTCACATGGGTACCTTCTAGAACCCAAAGAGAATAAACCTCCATGTTTACACTCCCAGACTCCCTCACCCCCCCCCCCCCACCGGGTCTGCAGTACTTTTCTGTGGTCGTCCTAGCAAATGAGTACAGAAGGCTTCTCTGGGGGTTGGACACCTCACACAAGTCCTAATTCCCGCGACAGCGGGAGCCACGGGCACACGTTAGAGAACAGTGTTCCTGGCCAAGAGAAGAGCAGGTGGCAGGTGAATTAAGTTTTCGGTTCAAATTGAGGAACCTTAAGAGAAACAGCAGAATAGAATTAAATGTTCTTCCTAATTGTCCAGATATTGCTAAGGGTGTGGTCTGCCACGTGCCACACTGTCCCTTCTGTGAGGAGCCACAGAAGAAATTCCACTCGGGTCCCGTTATCAAGAGGAACTGTGCCTCCCTAGGAACTGGGATGTCCACTTTGTGGCTGCTTTGGATCTTTCCCTTGATTGTGTCCTTGCACATGCTGACCACTGGGACTTCCCGAGAGAAACCTTCTTCGACTGTGAAGAGCCACATGGCATGCGCTTCCATTATGAATTCTGACTTGATTTCCCTCTTTCCACCCAGAGTCTCCTTTTGCTCAGGATGCCCATCTTTCCTGTGGCGAACTATGGTAATGAAGTCATGTGGGGTCACGTGCACGCAGGAGCTGTGGTCGCCACCCTCAATGCCATCATGTCTGGCTACTCAGTCCTCTGATTGGCCTCGTCTTCTGCTAGACCACGTCCTCAAGTATCTGCACATGCCCGCTTTCAGTGACATTTAACAACACGACGGGCCCCTTTCTCTATCCAAGGCTGCACCCCAATTATCATCTTCTCAGAGTGCAGCTTCAAAATATCTCGGACAGCAATTAGGGGCTGCATGCCTCAAAGGGGATTTTAATTACAAGATGTGAGGGTGTTCTTGGGGAGAGAAGGGGCACATCCTACCCAAGTCCAGGTCTGCACAAGGCGGCGAGCCCAGCCTCCCAGGCTGCTCCCACCTGCACACGGGCATCCCCAGCCTGATCAAAGCCGACCGGCCTCGGGGAGCACATGGGCCACCCAGGACTCTTGAAGCTAATTGAGAGCTATGGTCAGGCTGTGTTCTGACTGCTGGACCCTTTCAAGGTCCTCTGTAGTACAAGTCAATTTTTCAGGAGCTAATCAAAGGTTCTGGGGAAAGCTGAGATGAGTCATTTCAAAGGGTGGCTGAGAGCCACAGAGCTCTGGCTGAAAGGGAATTAAAACCCCGGGGTCTGGCCATGCGTCTCCAGCCCCTCTCTCGGGGTGAAGAAAAACCAGCCGCAATCTTGGCCAGCACCCTGGAGGAGAAGGCCTTCCTCCTTTCCTTGCAGACACTTGCTGGACTCATTTCCCCACCGTCGAGGCTCAGTGGACTGAGGCAGAGCTGAGCTGTCTTCAAACACAGCCCTCAGCACGTTGTGGCTTGCTGCACGACTTGGGCAGGGGCCTGGGTCACTGGAAAGTTCGGTCAGCACACTGGCGGTGGAGGCTGCCAGAGTAAATTCTGAGTATGTGTCGCTGAGCCCCATCTTCCATCACGACGTGCCTGCGGAGGCTGTCAGGAACCAATCGCCCGGGAACGCTGGTGCTTTTATTCAGATAGTTCTCTTGAGAATACACTTTTAATTCAATCAATGGATTACATTTAATGAACCCGATTAGGGGTATTAAATGACAGAAATGTGTTAACCCCGCAAGGGACGCGTGTTCTCACATGGGATTTAATGCGGTGGAATACTAGTTAGTCCTGTCTTGTGGTCTCTGTGGTTCATATCTGAACTTGACCACCATTCTGCTGTCAATCACACACACGATTACATCCCAAGCTGGGTACTTTGTACTCAACAAGAAGAGAAAGAAGAGAATCATTGTAGCCTTTACAGTTACACCTGTCTCCTAGGGGGCAGCCATCCCTACGGGTCTATGAATGAAAGAATGAATGAATGAATGAACAACCCTACAGTCAAGATGTGTCTTTCCACAAACAGACGTTCTGATCGATACCTGGAAAGGCAAGTTCTGAAGCTGAGGACGACTCACAGATCCCAGGCAATCGGGAACACCTGTGGTCCTGCGAACACAGGCCCAGATCCTAGTACTCCCATCCTGACACAGGTGAGTTTTCGGAAGAAATATGCCACAAGATACGTTTCATGAGAGGTGGTTGGAGACATGGTGTCCCACATAAACTGAGGCACTAGAAAGGTGGTAGTATTTTGCCCATAGACCCTGACCCCGCTGAGCCATGCAGTCCATATCCTTTAGTGCAGGTGACAAACCAAAAGTGGCCATATGTGGCCGTAGGACACCTCTGTCTCTATCGTGTTCCCCAGACATTGAGAATGGCATCGTTCTCTGGAGAAAGGCCCCAGCCCTTCTCATTTCATCAATCCTTAGAGGACTTTTTTTTTTTTTTTTTTTAACATTTAACAATCTTTGAACCGAGCACAACAATGTTGTCCTTGCAAATGGTGAGCTTGGTTGTTTTATTGGTGGTATAACCACAAATGCAAACTTCTCAGTCGATTATGCCCTCCGAGGGACATTAGAGGGACAAAAACGAGTCTGGGGGAAGGTCTGAAACCTTCAGCTCCACGGGGAGTCTGCTTCTCCCTCTGACCTTCTAGCCTCTCATGCTCTCTCTCACTGTCTCTCTCTCAAATAAATAAATAAATAAATCTTTAAAACAAACAACCAAGACTAGACACATTTGCAGTAAGCTGCTCATTGCCTTCAGGATCCACTTAGCCAGTGAACACAGAATCCAAAGACGAAAACTCCCCATTTCTCAGTGGAAATATTTTTTAAATGATCAATACTCAAAGCCTCTGCTTTGACGGTATTAATAATTACTTATTTTTAACTTAAATTGATACTGGGGTCATTGTAGTTTCATGAGTTACAGGAAATAGTGGAGAAAGGTCTCCCTCCCCTGGTGTCTCCCCATGAGGACATCCTGCGTACCTAGAGGGCAACCTCAGGGTCAGGGTACCCGGAGGGAAGCAGCCCACAGATGGTACTCAGTTTCCCTCATCGTACTGGGATGCGTGTGTGTGTGTGTGTGTGTGTGCGTGCGTGCATGTGTGTAATTCTGTACCACCCTACCACACGTGTTGTCTGCGTGTCCACTGTCACAGTCCATCACCACGAGGACCCCTCCTGCTGTCCCCCTACAGTCATCCCACCCCTCCTACCTCCCCCCTTCCTCCCCCAATCCCTGGTACCTGCTCTCCTGTGGCCACATCTAAAATCCCATCACTTCAAAAAGCCTATGTAAATGGACCCTCAGCATGTCATCTCTAATGACTGATTCCTCCTCCCTGCCCCCCTGCCGACCAATAACTTTCTGGAGAGTCTTTCAAGCTGTCCTGGGTACCAATAGTTCTTTTCCTTTTTGTGGTTGAATTAAGTATTTCTTAAGAAAGAAAGCAGATATTGAATCCTTTGAGAATCCTTCCGAGTGGGAATTTGGGTAAGCGTGCAGAGAATGTCACTTGTGAGGTCTTCCTACAGAACAGGAGGGATCCTTCAAACGGCGGGACAGTGACTTTGATATAAAGCAGCCTGTGCCCAAGAAGAGGGGAAGAGGTAGGACAGGAAGTCACAGGCACTTCCAGAAGCCTGCCACACTGGCAACCGTCCTTCCCACACACTGCCCTTGCTCTGTCAGCCAAAGCCAGTGCTGAGAACGGCTACACACATTCATACTCGATTTCTTGTTTCCTTCCTCCTACGGACTCTTACAGACATTCAAAGACACAGTGAGAAGGTTGTTAAGAAAACCCAGCAAAGAAGGGAGATCCGGCTCTGAATGACTCTCGGAAGGATTCTCTACCTTGGAGAATATTGGAAAACGCTCCTTTGCCTTCAAATATTTACCCAACTTGGGACTGCAGCTTTTCACGGCAGCTCAGTTTGGAACATCCTTTCTGGGCTTTAGCATTTATTTCACAAACACTTATAGATGCCCACTGCCATCGCTGCCATTTTTTTTTTTTTTTAATTCTTTCCATTTTGCACACGAGGAAACTTAGACCCGGTGTGACTGAGGGAACGTGCCTGGGTTCCCTGGCTGTGCAGTGCAAAGCCCACACCTGATTCCGGGCAGTCTGACCCCAGAGTTACCCGCAGAGCCTCTTAATTGCCTGAATGTTTTCCTGAAGCCTATGATACCCACAGCAAAGTGCACATCGGAAGTGCAGCACTCGACCCATGTTCACATTTTGTAACCAGCTCCCAGAACAAGTAACCGTGAATTAGCAACATTAGAGAGGTTCTGCTAATTCCTCCAGTTCCTCCCTTTTGCCTCAAAGTAGCGACTCCCCTGGCTTCTAAAAACCGAGTCTTGCTGGTTGTAGTACGTGATGTAGAAGGGATTTCCTTGCGTGTATACTGTCCCATGGCTTTTTCCATTTACCATGAGCCCGTCTGTACCGCTGCATACAATCATAAATCATCAATCATCCCGGTATGATAGTATTCCGTCAAGTGGACGTATGTGTTATAATTTACTTACGCATTCGGCTTTTGAGTAATCCACCATTTAAGGCCACGTTCCAAGAACGTTCTAGTAAATGTCTGTTGGTAACATTCATGCACGCGTTTCTTCGGAACATCGCCCAGGAGTGTACTTGTGGGGTTGGAGCTCATGTCGTTTCTTGGAAAAACTGTGGGTGGTGCAAGCACCGGGGACACCTATGAGATTCCCATAGGGGGTGGAATTTCCATTCTGGCACCCAAAAGGAACATGGATGCTGAAATACTCAGCAGGCAATTGAAATATCAAAACACCCCACTCCTATGTGGTAATCCAACATCAACTCAGAAGCTGGTTTACAAGACTTTTTCTCTGAAATTTATCACCTTTCAAGCCACAGTCATTTTAATCAAGATTAGAACATGTGATCACAGTTTTTTGAGCACTTACATTCCTTCTAGTCCATTAAGTTGACAAGGGGCATTCAATTACCAAGCATTACTATAATCATCGCTGGGAAAGGGCCTCAAGGCAACACTTCTGGCAAAGAGACCTGGGCAGTTGTGGTCAGCTGCCCATCACGCTGAAGGACAGCGCTGAACCCGGGACCCCTGCCACAGAGCGGATCCCAGGTAGGGTGATCTATGGGCTGGACACAGCCACCTGCCCTCCACTGCCATTCTGATCATTTCAGGACAGATCACCCAAAGTCCTCCCCCTCAGCTGCAAAGGAAAACACTGATGTGACCGAACTAGAAAAAAAAAAGAAAAAAAGGAGAGGTCCTAATTATGACCGCTAGGAATTGCCAGTAATTAGAAATCATTGCTTCCCCCCCCCCCC
>RCUC01102110.1:0-10564 GCA_003697995.1 Taxidea taxus jeffersonii
TTGAGTCTCAAATGTCTTTGCCCAAGTCAGAATTGTACCGCCCTTGCCAGGGGCCAAGCTAAGTACTCTGTTCAGGTTTGCTCTCTGTAGCTTTTGTTCCCTGAAGACTTTCTGTACAGCTTTAGAGGAGGAGCATGAACTTGGCGGCCTCCCAATCTCTGGCCCTGGAGCTGAGAGCTTGGGGCCCAATCCTCAGTGTGCTTTCACAGAAAAGTGCTCAAATCATTCAAGTATCCCTGGTCTCTGCCCACACTGTGCTCACTGGGCCTGTGGCCGAGCATTTCTACCTGTGGCACATGACTCCATTTGGAGTCTCCAAGCCCCACAGACTCCCGCAGCATGCTCCTACACAGCTTCTTCTGGGAAGGAAGGGGCTCTCCCCAGTTCTGCTGCTTCTTGGGCCCTTTCTCAAAGAGTAGTCCTCAGACTGTGCTGTGAATCACAGTTTATGGCAACCTCCAGCTTACAGCCCACTCCTGGGCTCACTCTTTGCAGCCGGCTTCTCTGCTCCAATACCAGGGAGCTCTGTTGCCCTCAAGCACCCCGATCTTCCTGAGACCCTGAGGATCCTGATACCACACTGTCTCATCCAGAGTTCCACCCCCTGCTTGCTGTCAGATGGATGTTCCTTACCAGAGCAGACTTCTAAAAGTTGTGATTTTTGCACTCTGCTGCCCCTAGCACTTGCCAGTAGCTGGCTGAGAGAGCTCCCTCCCCACGCAGTCTATCTTCCCAAATATCTCTTGGGATTCACTTCTCTGCACCTCCTACCTTGCAGAAAGCGGTGGCTTTTCTGTTTGTAGAGATGCAGTATTCTTTTCTTTGATCTCTGTTTGAGTTTGCAAGTGTTCAGAATGGTTTCATAGGTATCTAGCTGAATTCCTTGGACCAGATGAAATTAAGTTCTACTCTGCCACCACCTTGGAATCTCTCTTTCTTCTTCTTTCTCCAGATTGGCTTGGGTATTTGGGGTCTTTTGTGATTCCATATGACTTTTAGGATTGTCTTCTATTTCTTTGAATAATGTCATTGGGATTCAGATAGGGATTTCATCACATCTGTAGATTACTTTGGGTACAATGGACATGTTAATAGTATTAACTCTTCCAGATAATGAGCATGGCATATGCTTCCATTTATTTGTGTTTTTCCAAATCTTTGGCCCATGCATTCACCCCCCCAAAACAAGCATGTTTTTATCCTTTCTTTTCCACCATGTGTTCACAATACCAGGTGTTTATTATTCTTGATTACTTTTATTCCTAGATATTTTTTTCTTGATGCAATTGTCAATGACATTGCTTCCTCAATTTCTCTTTGTGAAACTTGGTAATCAGTATATAGAAATACAACAAGTTGGGGTGGTTGGGTGGCTCAGTCAGTTAAGTGTCTGCCTTCAGGTCAGGTCATGATCCTGAGATACTGGGATTGAGCCCGGAACTGGGCTTCCTGATGACCATTGGGTCTGCATTTCCCCAACCCTCTGCCTCTCCCCCTGCTTGTGCTCTCTCTCTCTAACTCTCTGTGTCAAATAAATAAATAAAATACTTAAAAAACAGAAATTCAACAGTTCTTTGTTGTATATTGACTTTGTATCCTGCAGCTTTACTGGTATTTGTTTATTCTAACAGTTATCTGGTACTCTTATGGGATTTCTATACATAGTATCATGTCATCTGCAAAGAGTGACCATTTTCTATTCCTATTTAGATATCATATCTTCTTTTATTTTTGTCTAAATGGCTTGGCTGGGGCTTTCAATACTCTGAAGAATGAAAGTGCTAAGAGTGGGCATCTTTATCTTGTTCTTGATCATAGTGGAAAAGTTTTCAGCATTTTATCCTGAATATAATGTCAGCTGTGGGCTTTTCATATAGGGCCTTTGTTTGGTTGAGGTATGTTCCCTCAATACCCAGATAGCTTAGGGTCTTTATCATAAATGCATATTGAATCTTGTCAAGTGTTCTTTCTGCATCTATTGTAACAATCCCAGGATATTTATCTTTTACTTTGTTTAGGTGGTGTATCCCATTGGTGGATGTGCAGATTTGGAATCATCCTTGCATCCCTGGAATAAATCTCATTGGATCCTATTGTGTTATTCTCCTGATGTATTGTTGAATTAATTTTGCCAGTAATTTGTTGAGGATTTTTGCATCTCTATTCATGAGGGTTATTGGGCTTCCCTTTTCTTATAGCATGCTTGTCTTGTTTTGGTAGCAGGATAATGCTGTCTTCGTAAAATGAGTTTGGATGTATGCCCCTCTCTCCTTTTTCTAAAACAGTTTGAGAAGGTTTGGTATTATTTCTTCTTCTACTGTCTGCTTGAACTCCTCAGTGAAACTCTCTGGTCTTGGGTATTTCTTTGTTGGGAGGATTTGATCATCAAATTAATCTTTTTACTAGTGATCAGTCTTTTCAGATTTTTTTTTCCTTCAAGTTCAGTCATTCTAGGTTGTTGTTAGGAACTTATCCATTTCTTCTAGGTTGTCCAAGGTGTTGGCCTCTACTTGCTCATGATACTCTCTTATGATCCTTTGTATTTACGATCCTTGGTATTCATTGTAATAGCTCATCTTTCTTTTTTTTTTAAGTTTTTCACATTTTTTAACTTAAATTCAGTTAACCAAGGTATAGTTTTTGATGTAGTGGTCAATGTTTCATTAGTTGCATATAACACCCAGGGCTCATCACCACATGTCTCCTCCTTAATACCCATCACTCAGTTACCCCCATCGCCCAACCTACCTCTCCTCCAGTTTGTTTCCTATGGTTAGGAGTCTCTCATGGTTTGTCTCCCTCTCTGATTTCTTCCCATTCAGTTTTCCCTCCCTTCCCCTGTGGTCCTCCACACTCTTCCTTGTGTTCCACTTAAGAGTGAAACCGTATGATTATTGTCATTCTCTGCTTGACTTATTTCATTTAGGATAACCACCTCCAGTTCCATCCATATTGATGGGAATAGTGGGCATTCATCCATTCTGATGGCTGAGTAACATTCTATGGTATGTATTTACCACATCTTCTTTATCCATTCCTCTGTTGACATCTCAGCTTCTTCCACAGTTTGGCTCTTGTGGACATTGTTGCTATGAACATTGGGGAGAGTGTGACCCTTCTTTTCACTGTGTCTCTATCTTTGGGGTAAATACCCAAGAGTGCAATTGCTGTGTCGTAGGGCAGCTCTATTTTTAAGTCTTCGAGGAAACTCCATGCTGTTTTCCAGAGTGATTGCAGCAGCTTGCATTCCCACCAACAGTGTTAGAGGGTTCCCCTTTCTCCACATCCTTGCCAACACTTGTTGTTTCCTGTCTTGTTAACGTTAGCCATTCTAACTGGTGTGAGGTGGTATCTCATTGTGGTTTTGAATTCCCTGATGACAAGTGATGTGGAGCATTTTTTCATGGTCTGTTGGCCATTTGGATGTCTTTTTTGGAGAAGTATCTCTTCCTGTCTTCTGCCCATTTCTTGAGTGGATTCTTTGTTTTGGGGGGTTTGAGTTTGAGAAGTTCTTTGTAGATCTTGAATACCAGACCTTTATCCGTAATGTCATTTGCAAATATCTTCTCCCATTCTGTAGGTTGCCTTTTAGTTTTGCTCATTGTTTCCTTTGCTGTGGAGAAGCTTTTTATCTTGATGAAGTTCCAATAGTTTATTTTCGCTTTTGTTTCCCTGGCCTTTAGAAACATGTCTTGCAAGAATTTGCAGTGTCCAAAGTCGAAGAGGTTGCTGCCCCTGTTCTCCCTAGGATCTTGATGTGAGGCAGGAATCAATTATCTTTCTTTCCTGATGTATCTGAGTCCTGTTTCTTGGTGAGTGTAGCTAAAATTTCATCTGTTTTGTTTATCTTTCAAAAAAAGGCAGCTTGTATTTTCATTGATCTTCTGTCTTTTTAGTCTCCATTGGATTTATTTCCACATTCCATTTTTGTTATTTCCTTATATCTATTGATTTGGAGCTTTGCTTGTTTTTTTTTTTCTACTTCTTTTCCATGTAAAATTAGGTTGGTTATTGGAGAGTTTTCAGGTGGATTGATGAGGACCTGAATTTCTATGAACTTCCCCCTTAGAGCTACTTTTACCGCATCCCAAAACTTTTCATAGGTTCTCTTTTTCATTAGTCTCAAGGTACTTTTGAATTTTCTTTTGATTTCTTCTTTTGACCATTGGATATTTACTAGGATGTTGTTAAATTTCCACATATTTTTGACTGTCCCATTTTCTTCTTGTAACTGATTTCTACTTTCATACTACTGTGGTTGGACAAGATTTGAACCAGAGCATGAAGGGAACATCTAGTTTAAAGGTTAGTTTCCTAGGGTATTTTCTGAGAGCAGACCATGACTTCCATGGGGACATAGGAAGGTTTTGTGAGGCTTAGGGTGGTGATCAACCCTTGTTAGAATTACTGATTACTATCATGCAGTCTGTGTACCACCATTCACACTGTAATCCTGATGGACTTGTACTTCCTTATCAACATTTTGTAGGAGGTGCTGGGGTGGCCTTCTCTAACAGAAAGGTGCCAAGTGAGTTCATGGCATGGCCCCAAGTATGGTAAATTGGGGGATCACAACCCAACTTCCTGTAGGAAGTGACAGAAATGGGACATGTTGAATTTCATGACAATAGCTGAGGCCCAAGTGACCCACTGGGTGTTGGTGGTGGATGGGGTAGTGGGGCCTATGGATCTGTCTCATCAGAACCTATGGAATTTAGGGAAACCTTGTCTGTTGAGTTGTGTGGAGACAGGTAGACAGCAGTCTCTGGCCAGGCATGAGGGTTACACTAGACTACCACCAGAGACCCAGTGTATGGTGGGAGCCATTGCTCAGTTTCCATGAAAATCAATTGGGATCTGGTGAATGTGATTCCTAGCAGCAGCATGGGGAGAGGAGGGTGGTGATGGTGCACACTTCCTCGGGTTGTAGTCAGGGCTAGTCTGGAGCCCACTGAAGTGAACTGTGCCTGGCACAGAAGGCACCCAGTCACTGTACCTGTGGGCGCTGTGCCCATGGCACTTTTGTGTCAGTCAGCTCCCATGCTATTGCCTCCTACTTTTCACATCTTCATGGTCATGAGCCTCTTCTCTTGCCCCATGGCCCCCTGGAGTATTGCCCTCCCTCCATGTGGCCCTCATCCTCTACCCTGTGCAACCCAATGCCAGGGTAGCCTTCTTGAGAGGCAGCTCTGTTAGTGCCCTGATGGAACACTTCCAGGGATCCCCTGTGAGATGAAGGTGATACCCTGCCCTGGAAGGGCACTGTAGGTCCCCCATCAGGAAAGCCACGTCTTCCTTTTCAGCCTGGCTTGCCCTCCCCTCAGTCCCCCTCAGAAAAGCTCTCCCCACTTCCTGAGCTGAAAACTCTGACCTTAAAAACCAACATTGTTTTCTGTTTCTCCATGTCTTAGTTCATCCATGGCATGTCTTTCGAACCTCTCACTGGGTTTTTGGCAGTCCTGGAGGGCTGTCTGCTCAAAGAGGGAATGACCTCAGAGGGGCTGCCTTCCCTGCCACCTCCCTTAGCATGTCCCTGAGCCCTGGACTAGCTGTCCCACTAAGTGTTGAGGGACCCAAGCCAGCCCATCCTAAGCCCAGTCTGTGTCAGATGTGTAGACTGATGTGTGCCAGAAGCAGTGGGCAGCTGGCATGGGCCAGGTGCAGGCAGTTTCTCTTTCTCATTCTTTCCCCACTCTCCCTCCCAGAGGTATCTCAGAGCAGCCTCCATGCCCTACATCTCTAGATCCCTTGATCTGTGCCTCCTACCTTCAGCTGGTGAGTTTGGTGGGTTTCCTGTTGCTTCTGTCTCCCAAATCTGCACCCATGGCAGTTCCTGGGTCAGGGGAGGGATCATACTCTTGTCTGTACTTGATCCTCTTCCTATCCCGCACTGAGCCTACCCACCTTTCTGTCTTCCATGGATATATTTGGAAGCAAGCTCCCTAATAAGGAACTTATTAGCCAAGGTAACAACCACTGAATTAGTGATCCAGGATAGAGAACAAACCTGCTCTGAAACCTGTCCTACACTCTGTGACCCTCTCATACTAAAACAGAAACAATAATAGCTTTCTGAATTATGAAATGGCACCTATCTCTACTTACACTCTCTTGAATACATAGGTGCTGCTCCTGGATAGAAGGGGACCATGGCTCCTGTGGGCTAGGATTAACAGGTAAAATATAAGAATTCAGTGAAATTTGAATTCAAGGCATAGAGTGAATAATTATTGTTGAGGAAATACTCCCAAGTAGGGCATATGGACATTGTGTGCCAAAGCTTTTTCAAATAGGTTACTGAAAGAAAAATCTTTTTTATTGTTTATTTTAATTCCAGTCAAGTTAACATACAGTGTTATATTAGTTTCAGGTGTACAATAGAGTGATTCAATAATTCTATATATTAGTCAGTGCTCATCAAGAAAAGTGTACTCTAAGTCCCCTTCATCTATTTCACTCATCCCTCCATCCACCTCCCCTTTAGTAACCATCAGTTTGTTCTCTGTTGTTAAGAATCTATATTTCAGTTTGTCTCTTTTTTTTCCTTTATTTATTTATGTTTGTTTCTTCAATTCTACATAAGGGTGACATCATACAGTATTGTCTTTCTCTGACTGATTTCACTTAGGATAATACTCTCTAGATCCAACCATGTGGCTGCAAATGACCATATTTCATTCTTTTATGGCTGAGTAATATTCCACTGTGTGTGTGTGTGTGTGTATGCTTGTGTGTGTGTACACATCTCTCAGCTCATTTAGCACTTTATCAATGGACACTTGGGTTGCTCCCATATTGTGATCTTGTAAATAATGCTGCAAGAAACATAGGGGTGTATATATCCTTTTGAGTTATCATTTTTGTATGCTTTTGGTAAATACCCAGTAGTGTGATTGCTGGATCCTGGGGTAGCTCTATTTTTAATGTCTTGAGGAAACTCCATACTGTTTTCCTGGCTGCACCAGGTTGCTTTTCCACCAACAGTGCATGAGGGTTCCCCTTTTCCCACATCTTCCCAACACCTGTTGTTCCTTGTGTTGTTGATGGGGGTCATTCTGACAGCATGTGGTAATATCTCATTATACTTTTGATTTGCATTTTCCTGAGGTTGGGTGATGGTGAACATATTTTCAAAGGACCAGTGGCCATCTGTATTTCTTCTTTGGAGAAAGTCTGTTCATGTTTTCTGACTATTTTTTAACTGGAGTATTTGTTTTTTGGGTGTTGAGTTGTATCCATTCTATATATTTTGGACACTATCCTTTTATTCCATAGGATATTTGCATATCTTCTCCCTTTCAGGATATCTTCTCCCTTTCAGAATGTTGTCTTATTATTATTATTACTTCTTCTTAGCTTTTCTGTTGTGTGGAAACTTTTTATTTTGATATAGTCCCAGTAGTTTACTTTTGCTTTTATTTCCTTTGCCTCAGGAGACAGTCTAGAAAAAATGTTATTTTGATCCATGTCAAGAAGTTACTGTCTTTGCCCTCTTGTAGGATTTTTATGGTTTTGGGTCTTCCATTGAGGTCTCAAAACTGTGTTGAGTTTATTTGTCAGTATGGTGTAAGGAATCAGAGTAATTTCACTCTTTAGTGCGTAACTGTCCAGTTTGTCCAACACTGTTTGTTGTAGAGACTGTCCTTATCCTTTTTTATATTCTTGCCTGCTTTGTGGAAGATTAATTGGCCACATAATTGTGGGTTTATATCTGAGCTTCTATCCTGTTCCCTTGGTCACTGTGTGTATTTCTGTGCCAGTACCACATTGTTACAGCTTTGCAGTATAACTTGAAATCTGGAATTATGACTCCTCCAGTTTTGTTTTTCTTCTCAACATTGCATTGGCTGTTCAGTATCTTTGGTGGTTCCATACAAACTTTTAGGAGTGTTTGCTTAAGTTCTTTTTGTTTAACTTAAATTCAATGAGCCAACTAATGCGCCATCATTAGTTTCAGATGTAGTGTTCAATAATAGGTCAGATGTGTATAACACCCAGTGTCATTACATCACATGCCCTCCTTAATGCCCGTCACCCAGTTACTCCAACCCCCATCCACCTCCCCTCCAGCAACCCTCAGTTTGTTTCTGTAATGAAAAGTCCCTTGTGGTTTTTCTCCCTCTCTGATGACTTCTCGTTCAGTTTTCCCTCCTTTCCTCTCTGATCCTCTGTAGTGTTTCTCCTATTTCACATATGAGTGAACTCATATGCCAACTGTCTTTCTCTAATAGACTTATTTTGCTCAGCATAATACCCTCCAGTTCCAACCAGCTGGATGTAATGGTAAGTCTTTACCCCCTCAGATGGCTGAATAATATTCCATTGTGGATATGAACCACATCTTTATCCACTCATCTGTCTGTGGACATCTGGGCTCCTTTCATAGTTTTTCTAGAGTGGATATTGCTGCAATGAACACTGGGGGCAGGTGCCACTACATTTCACTCAACCTGTATCTTTGGGGTAAATACCTAGTAGTTCAATTGCTGGGTTGTAGGGTAGCTCTATTTTTAAGTTCTTGAAGAAACTCAATAACATTTGGCAGAGTGACTGTATGAGCTTACGTTCCCACCAGCAGTGTAAGAGTGCTCCCCTTTCACCACATCCTTGCCAACATTTGTTATTCCCTGCCTTGATAATTTTAGCCATGCCAACTGTTGTAAAGTGGTATCTTGTTGTGGTTTTTATTTGTATTTCCCTGGTGGCTATTGATGTGGAGCACTTTTTCATGTGTCTCTTGGTAACTTGTATATCCTCTTGGTAGAAAGTTGTGTCCATGTTTACAACTATGTCTTAAGCTAGGATAGGGGTAGTCCCAGGAGTGTGGAAGGTGTGATCTGCTTAGGTGTGGAGACCTTCACAGACCTCTGAATTGAGGGCTAGAGTTAAGGAGAGTATCAGGCTCAGGTTTTGTGTTCTGTATGGTATGAAAGTATAAATAAGCAGGGATTGGTTCAAGATTTCATTCAGATTTCTCCTGCTCTAAATCCTTTCTGGAGTTCCAAAAGGCATGATTTCTGACTTTATTGTAGAATGAGCCCTCTGCTTCGCTCAGGTGTCCCCACTCCCTGGAGATGTGGAGCCAGGCCTCTGGGAGTGGTCCTTAAAAAGCCAACCTAGGGTTAGGATGAGTGCCTAGGATCATGGCAGGATCAATCTGCCAGCTGTGTGGCAAGACTCCTGGAGGCCTGAGTTGAGGGTGTGGGGCAGGGTGAGTGTCAGGCTCCAGGTTTGTGTCCAGCGGGCCACTGAATGTGGGGGTGGCATCAGGTGGGCATGCAGAGTTCTCCTCCTCTGAATCCTTTCCAGAGTTCCAATTGATATGGTTTCCTTCTGGGAGGCAGGCAGAGTCCTCTGGAATTGCTCAGGTGTCCCTAGTCCCTAGGGCTTTGGTGCCAGGTCTCTGGGGACAGATGCCTCTGAGCCCAACCTAGGGTCAGCGTTGAGGTCAGGTTTAGGGTCATGGGTTAGGGTCAGGGCTAGGGTTAGGGGGTAGGGGTGGGGTAGGGGTAGGTTTAAGGGGTTGCTAGGGCTAATTTATTTGTCTCTTAATACAAAATGTCCATGCTTAAATAAGACATTTTCTTAGAGCATTTTACAGTGAGTAAAGGTTAGCATGTAACCCAAATAGTTATGGAGAAGAACCAAATGTTCCAAAGCAACACTTAAGATATTTCTTGACTTTTATGTTTTATGGTCAAAACAATTAAAAATTGAGTTGCTCTGTCACTCTTCTCACAGATGGATTCGCTGACCATGTCTTTCTGGTCTTGGCCGAAAAGCATCTTCTCAGTGGGCTTCCTTAATGGGCCTCTCTGAATAGGATGGCTTTCTTAGCCCTTAGCCTGCATTCCTTCCTATCATTGATCCATTGATTATATCTCACACTCTTTGCAAGCTCCCAGGTAGGACTAGAGCTATACGTTTGCACTAAGTAGATACTCCAAAACATTTATTAATTGAACAAATATGTCTTTCTTTTTAATCAAAAATATCCATGTTTTATCCGTGAATTTTTTTACCATTTCAGACTATATTTGGAGAAAACTATTGCTCCATGAACATACATCAGTCAATGCTGTGGCTTTATTATGTCTTGTGTCATGCTTCCCTGAGCTAGCCAGAGTACTTATGACCCATGTGCGAAGCTCAGCTTCAAACCTTAGGGATGAGTTCTGTGAAGGCGCTGGGGGCATTTGTGGGGCTTGTCCTGCTGGACACCACCATGTCATATGGGGCCAAATGCGACATGAGCATCCTCTCTTTCCCTAGTTCTTCCCATCTTCCTCTACCCTCTGTCAGCGTGTGGGTTTCCCACCAACCATGTCCTTGCAGACAAACTCTAAGATGGCCTATGGCTTGGGATTCCATTGACATCACAAAGTCTTGTTATAACAAGTGTCAGAGGTTTCTGTGGCACTGACATGACCTTTGTTCCCAGAATATGCCACATGAAGAGTCCCATGAGAGTCTGGGAGTCCAGGAAAGATAAATGGGTGATTTCAGCTCTAGCTAAAGCCACTCTGGGGGATCATGCTGGTGGCCATCTCACATCTCAGTCTGG
>ML097334.1:0-18854 GCA_003697995.1 Taxidea taxus jeffersonii
AAAAAGAGGAAAATATTTAAAACATACAATAATCTTTATTCATTTTTTTATTGAAGTATAGCTGATATGCATCAATAGTCTTTAACATGAGGAAGACTATTTTTAAAATGTGGCCAATTCACACTTCATGTTTAAATTGGATTAGGATAAAAGTATCTTTTTAGAAGTAAACAAAAACAAAACAAAAAAAGGGTCTTGAAAATGGACCAGCATTTGAAAATCAGAAGGAAAGTATCTAATATCTTTTAAGATAATAAAAGTCATAAAATTTTGATTTAAATGTCTTTACATGTAATTTTATGGTTAAATAGCTTTAAAGCATTTCATTTGGGATTCTTCCAGATTGGTCAACTCAGCAAATCATCTTGAAAATTTGGTAGTTTTAGGAACCATTTTCAAAATATTAAAATGTACAATTCACTAACAAATGAGCTGTAGCTGTTAAATGGTATTTTTATAATTGCTAAGACTTTGCTTTGTCTAAATAGTTTTTGACACTGACATTTTCAACAACCCCAAGAATAATAATAACCACAATTATTCTCCATGTGAAAATGTTTTCATGCTAAACTATGATAAAAATAAAGATGGCTAATAAATTGGTGATGAAATATTATGGAAAAAAATCATAAAATAAGAAGATACTGGAGTAAATTGTTTTCATAAATTGCATAATTAATAACCACTGAGACATGAGCTCTCTGCTACATCAACTGAACTGTGTATAATACATAAAATTTTCATATATTTAAAAACTATTCATCTCTAAAAGTTTTCATATCCTATACTGTTAATAAAAATGCTTTAAATTTATCTCAGTTATACTAATAATTCTTATTTCTTCTATTTCCATTGCTTTGAGATATCTTCTGAGCAAAGTAATAAAGGGAACATAAAAAATATTAAATCACTGTAACATGGACATTTGTGTTTTTCATTAAGATCAAAGTATAAGTCAGAAATAAAGAGCATAAGAAGAAAACATCAATACATGGAAGGTAATTTAAGAATTCAAAACCAAATTATTAATAAATATTTAAGCCTAATCATGTAATGGTAGCTAAATTATAGACATTTTGAAATTACTCTTTCTCTCTGAAAAAAAAAATTCTTACATAAACAGTGAAATAAATGAAATACATTTATGTTAAGAATTCTTTATACCATAGTGATAGCAAAGAATTACAGATATATAACTGAAAAAGCAAAGAAAATATTATTATGCAAATGAGCTGAAGAGAGGAAAATAAAGAGAATGGATTCTGCACCCCACCCCCAACAAAATAAATTTACTTTTTCTTATTAGGTAAGAAAATGACTTTGGAAATAAATGCCAAAATTTATGTAAAGAAAAACTTACATGATAATAAACATCAATAAGTAGTTATTAGGGAATATTGCCCTTCTCTAAAAAGATCTAACTTTACCATGTGAGTCATCTAAACTATCATTAAATATTTAAGTTCTGTCAAAGTTTATATTATTTCAAAAGGTTGTAAGAGACCTCTCCAGGTAATTTAAACATGTTATCCCACAATCTAACTGTGGATGCAATTTTTTTGAACTTATCAGTAGCAATAAACTAAAAGAAATATTAATTATTAGCACTTACAAAATAATTGTACTCTCAATGATGAAATCACCTTAGTAGCAACCTAGACTTACAAATCTGTATTAACTATGTATGTATATTCTTAATTCAATTAAGAGACAAATTGTGCTCTGCACTGGATTCTCAAGTAAGAAATTCCTACAAACATATCCTATTTACAAACTAAATCATCATCAAGATTTTCCAGTTTTAATTATTAAATATTTTAAGGAACAACTCAAAAACAATAAGCTGTAACAAAATTCAAAAACATAGTATCTACATATTCTTTTAAGTTTTTAAAAGTATTATTAAATGCTATCAAGTTTCCATATTAACGTGTATCAAAATACACATATTCATTACCAGCCCATAATCATATGATCATTTAAATCACAAGTTAATATTAGGAAGTCAAATAAAGACTGTCATTTTTAAACTACCAATGGTCACATAACATTCTCAAGTAGCAGAATCTCACTGCATTTATCAAAAAGTCTAAAAGTACAGCACCTAAGTCATGTTTATTTTTAAGAAGTTGGTGACACTACAGAGACTAGAAGAAAGTGTGATTGTATTCTTGCCAACAAATTTTAAATAGAATTATGTTAACTACGAATGTACAGCTCTATTTTAAAACTATACATGCATGTATTCTCATTTCATAGCAACTAAATTGTTCTTAATGTGCAATTCTTTGCAGTAGAGATTTTTTTTGTTATTCCTGTTTATTTTTATGTATTTCATTTATTTATTATTGAAGTATATGTAGTCAATATTTTTTAAAGAAAAAACACTTCTGGGAGCCATGGCATGAATTTTTAAATATTATGTCAAACTAAATCATTTTTTTAGTTCCCCAAATATATACAAACATTAAAAATATATACAAATATATACAAACATTAAAAATGTTTCATAATACTTAAATAATATCTAGTGACACATGTATTTCTAAAGGCTAAAAAAAAATTTAAAAAACCCAAAACTATTCCATGTACTTAAAATAATGAGTAGATATTGGTCCAATTGAACATTTAAAATTCCTAATAACCAACAATGCTTATCCTTTCATTAAAAAAAATAGCATGTAGACATAATGGGGGAAAATTGAATTTTAATTATACATTAAACATAGTATGTGTTCAAAAATTCTCATACAGTAAAAATGGCTATAAAATAGTAATTTAAAAAGTATTTTTAAAACTTTTGTTAAATGGTCCTGAGCAGCAACCTGATTGTGTAAGTGATACTGACATCATGCCTGCACACATCATTTATAAACATCTAATTATTGCAATTGCTTGGCTAAAATATGTAGGATTCCTGCCTTGTTCAAAACAATTATTCACATGATTTACATGCAACTTATGTGAGTCCCAATATAAAAGAAACTCCTCTACCAAGGCATCTAAATCAATAAGAAAAAAAATAAAGCAACTGAAATCTATATAATTTTCCCTAGGAAAAAAGTGAGATATGTTTCAAAAAACGAATACTGTAGGCATCAAAAAAATTTCCTGAAAAATCATTTTCTAATTTTAATTTAAAGAGTATCACTGCTCTGGTTTTTTACATCATAAAAATTCTAATACTTAAGTTTTATCGACTTTTTTACATACTTCTTCTTAAAAATATAAGAATACAAATATACACATTTTATGAGAATTTTTCTCTCATATACCATTTTAATACTGTTTTATTAGTAAATATGTGATTTGTAACATAAGATTAAAGTAAGTTTAATATTAATAACCAACATCTGTACTCTAGAAACTCTTCACTATCTATAAATAAAACTTTTCCAGCAATATAGTATTTCATAATTCAGTGGATACACTTGAGTTTAGCAACATATTACCATTAAACAGCTTAAGTTTGGATGTCTTGTGGTTCTAAACATTAATACTGGTTAATGAAATGCCTAATATTTGAATGTATTAAAAGGTAAACACAGGAAATCAAATTATAACAAGGTGTGATCAAAGAAGAAAAGGGCTATTTTTTTTTCATTCATCTATAAAACAAATTTATGAGATCGTAAAGAACAATTTAACAACCTCAAAAAGGTTCAAAGTGGGGAAAGCCAGAGACTGAGAGAAAATGGATTTGTCAATGATTTCAGTCATTCAGTACAGGGAGGAAAAAGAGCAGAAAATGTAGGTTCATTTTGCAATTTAAAGTAGGGGGCATAAAATCCAGTAGCCTGTCTATGGACTTGTATTTATGTATTTAAACCTTGTTTCAATTCACAGATTATGCTGATCCTTCCACATGTAAACAGCCAATATTGATGGCAAGGCCCTTAGGAAAGGAAAACACACACCACACAGCAAGGTCAGGAAGCTACCAACCATCACAGGACAACAGATCAAAACAGAATGGTTTCATATGTTTCTATTGTTTATATATTTAATTTGAAGATGATATTCCTTGGGGAGTAAAGGAGGTTGTAAGTATTACCAGGCACATGCAACACAGTATCACTTAAAATACATACTTTTCACACAAATATACTAAGTATTTCCTGCATGTATCTGTCAGTCCACCTGTAGTATTGAGAGCATTTCATTCAATTTTTTAAACTTAAATGTCAAGCCAAAATAAACCTCTTTGGTCTTAAATCCCTTTACTCCTAAGAGTTCCTTACAGAGAATTACCTTCTTTCAATGAAATAATCAAGCTCACAAATTGTAACTTTTTTCTTTTTACTAGATTAAGCAATAGAGGAGTGAAAATGGAAGAGGCATTAATTCACTTGTTTCTAGGTTAAAATTTTGAAAATGATAAGCAATGACATTCTGTTTGGTATTTAAGCATCTTACAAAATTACAACACGATATAAGCAATGGTGGAAACTTACTCAAAGTAGCAGAGGAGAACATTTTAAACATACAAACTAGAGCCACAGCTGGCCACATGTTTTTTTGAGTTCAGTTTCTTAAAGAGACAGTATCCTTGGACCTATGCCCTAAAAGGGAGCACATTTCCAAAATGCCTGATTACCAAACATCTTCTCTTGGCATTTCTTCAAACCCACAGTAGGCCAACAGTGTTCTATTTTATTTTACTATAAAATCAAATTACTTTTATTTGACTCTACAAATGACTCTCCGGGAAGCAGAAACAAAATAATAGGGGAAGCTACTGTGACTAAAGATACCAAAAGTAAGGAGACCCAGAGATTTCCTATAATAGCATTTTTTTTAAAACTTAAAATGATCACTGCCTCTTCATTCATTCCCCAACTCGTTCACTCTGCCTGGAAGACAGAGTATATTGTAACCGGTAACACCGGAAGCCACTACAGCAGTTTCGCTGTCGAATGAAGAGGGGAACTTGCTAATAAAATCAACCAGCACCATAGCAATGAAATTTCAAAGACTTCATTTTCTGATTAGGAAAAGATACACAGTAAGGGGCCCGTACACATACCCTAAAAACCGGATTAACTCAGGATGGTAAGGAAGATTTTCTTTTTCAGTGTATGTCCACTGACAAACTACTGACCAATTCCTGCACGTGGAAAAAAAGAGAAGGGGGAGTTAAAGAAGTTTGGCTTACTTGGTGTACAAACACATCGACTGGAATATCCAAGGGGCTTCCCTCTCGGTTTATCATGGAGATGAATCCAAATCCCATTCGCACATTGAACCACTTACAGTGGCCAGTTCCGTGCAGAACCTGGGATTCTTCCTCTGCCTGCTCAGGCAGCTTCCCGGGCTCTTCTCCACCACCTTTGCTTGCCCCGCCTGAGTAGAACAGGACAAAAAGAGTCAGTTAGTCTGGATTCCCAAACTGTTCGCTGAAAAGAGAGAGGGAAAACAACAACAACCACCACCACCACCTGATTGGGGCGTGGGGGGAAGAAATAGAAACTCGAAAAAATGGTTCCTTTTTTCTACAGAAAATATTTAAAAGGAAAGGGTTAAAAGGGGGAAGCGGGGGAGGCGGGAGCCACACTGTTCTATCGATCACATCAACTTCCAGTTTTCTGTACATACGTGTACTTTTTCATTTAACTCCATTTTCCAGCCACATATTACAGCACAGCATGCAATATTTTACTTGCATATTGCTGATTTAACACTGATCCCATTTACAAAGAGAAATTTTCAGCGAAACTATTCTCTTCTGAGGGCACGAGGAGGAAAGAGAAATCCTGAAGATGGTTAGAACTAGTTAGTGCACATGCGGCAGCAGCGAATCCAGGGTTATTTGCACTGTGCATTCCCCTCCCCCCCAATAACTTTCAATTAAAGTTGGGGTGGAATGGGGGAGGGGGCAGGTGTATAAAAGTTTTCTTGGGCTAACTGAAACTGCGCTTAATCACACTCAAACAATTCAAACAATAGCCCACTGAAAGCTTTTCAAGTTGTGAATCAGTGTGGGCGGTACAAAACATTTTTGGAGATCTATAACAATAGGTTGCAGAAAGCCCCATTGCGGGATGGGGAGCAGGGGTAATGCCCAGTATTGGGGTAAAAGGGAAGGGGGGGGGGACGGGCAAAGAAGGGTGGGAAAGAGGGAGGGTGGAGAGAAAGGAAGAGAGAAAATCACAGTAAAACAATAGAAAAGAAAATTAACCTTCGGCCATGTTGCCCCACGGGCCCTCTGCTCCAAACTCGTGAGATGAAAACTTTCCCTTTGGAACGGAGTGATCTTCTGCATCAATCTAACATCTTGATTTTGTGCGATCACAAATTTAGCTCGCATGGTCTAATGTGCTTTCCCTCTTTTGATTTTTTTCTCTTCTCTCTCCAGTTTCTGGCCCCCTGAGCCACGTGACTTTGTCAATTACATGCTTTCTTGCTACTAATTTCACCTCGGATCCTTAAGGGGCTGGCAAGAGGAAGAGATAACCAATCGCCATTTCATCTATGCTGACATCAAAATAATTTATGAATGAACATGAAAAACTCAAACATGTTATCTTAAAGAGAATTTGAGACGCTTCTTTACGATAAATCAGAATGCTGATTTCGTGCTTTTACTTAAACACAATGGAGGGTCCCTATGAATCGTCGATTTAGAAAAACGGCAGTCATATATGTGCACACGCGTGCCTTACACACAAGCCTGTCTCAATAATCTCATTTAGGGGGAAAAAGCCATTTAAATAAAGCAACCAATGTTACTCTTTTTTTCCCCCTAAGAAGTCAGCTGCTCCATAGTAGTAAACCTGCCCGGACTGCAAATTTCATATTTAATTCAATTCTTAGAGGAAAATGTATAATTTACAAACGATCGAATTAAACCTAATTACATCTCCACGAAACTTTAGATAATAGTAACATACACATATAATAAGACGAAAGCGCACAATTACCTGATCGTGCTCAGAAATTTTTTTCAAATTTAAAATAAGACCCTACCGGAAAAATCGCTAGCACCTTCACGTACTCAAATTATGTTTAGGTTTATCATTTCTGAACATTTTGAAGGGAGAATTGTACTTCACAGGTTTCTCCGCCATCTCTTTCCGGGGGAGGAGATGTGATTAATGACTTCCTAAATAACAGCCCAGTTTTCCAGCCTAACATAGAGTGAACCTCAATCAGCGGCGATTGTTCCCCAAGAGCAAGACGACGTAGGGCAGGGAGGGGGAGGGGAGCGCCAGGCAGGGGAGGTGAAGAGGAGCCGCCAGCACAGGCGGCTGCAGAGCCAGAGAATGAGGTGGGGGAGGAAAAAAAAAAAAAGAAAGCGGTGGAGGCGGGGGGAGGGGAAAGGAAAGAGGACAAGTGGGAGAAAAAAGGTAAATTCATATCATATTGATTGGACCCTGACATTTAAAAAGTCCACTACCAATGGACAGACGAGTCAAATAAACGAAAATGTAATAACGGATTAGGCTCCTACCGTCCCTTCTCTGGCCTGGCCCCAGTTTCAAAATGCTTATCCTTTACCTTTCAAATTGATTCAAACGATCGTTGATTACTAGATGCTGACTCCAATATTACCGCCCTCATCGAATACAATAAATATTATGGATCAACCAGAAATGCTGTACTTCCTTTAAAATATAAAATACGGCCCGTTTTCAAAACCTTAAAACGCCCCACCACTCCTTCCCCTACCATACCCATTTTCTTAAACAAGCAGTTTACGGAGAAACTGTACAGATACCACTTCCCTTGGGCAAAGCTACTGAGTTGACCCTCCCCCACCTTACCCGCAATCCCCCTCCCGGCTCTTCAAACATGACTACACTCCTAACTCCAGCCACTGTTTCTCAAAAACTAAATGTGGGGATTCTGAATCTAAAAGCTTTTGAAAACCCACAGAATGCACCTATTTACACCTCGTCCCCATATTAAGTTAACTAAATATAAATTCATACTAATTGGTTCAGAACTGAAATAAATGGGTGTATGTAAATGTGTTTTTTTCAGCCTTTTTTGGTAAAAGCATCAATCAAGACTGATCAATTTGGAAAGATTTTTCGTGTTTATTTCTTTTGTTGCTTCCCAGGAAAGGAGGTAAAGCTTTCTCATTTTATTTACTTTGGGGCAAATAACCATGTTCTAGCTGGTAGGGAGGGAAGGAAAAATGTAAAAATCCAAATTATTTTGCAAGAGTAACAAAAGTGCTCAAAAAAATTATTTGCTAACAAAACATTTTTAGGCATTAATTACGCTGACCTTTAATGAAGTAACTTTAACGATGGCATTTCAGGTTAAACATTTCACATAATATTGAAATATAAAAAACTAACTTAAAATAAGTTATTTGTTTTTATATCTTAAATGAGAGAATTACTTTTAAAAATCAACATCTGATAAAAAAATTAACATCTGAAAAAATCAACATCTAGTAACAAAAACAATCTGAAAAAGTATTCGTGGAAATTAAGGGTAAGTGCCATTATTTATGAAAGTAATTATCCATAAAATTCACAGACCAGTATAGTTTAGTGTTGTCACCAACACACATTTATGGTAAACAATATTTTATCTGTAAGTTTATTTTTAATTAGAAGATAGTTTAATCATCATAAAAATCAGAAACAATATATAGGTAGATTCTGAAACCCTTGCTAATTGTTAAATTTGATGAGATTCAAACCTATCAGTCTACATATGAAAACTGTGAAATACCATAACTGAACCACATTGAATGGTATGGTTATGAGAATCAGAGCCTCGCCTGATTGGGGGCCTCCAGTATTAGTGGAATTAAGGTAGGGTTCACTGGACTGGTCATTGGTGTCAGAGGTTATCGACTCATTCATTTCCTGAGAGGGACATCAGCCTTTCAAGTTGTGTAGAAGGCTTTTTCCAACTGGGAACTCTGAGAAATCCTCTAACATTCATTCACAAAGAATTTAAGGCAAATAGTGTACATACCTGGGGGATGGGGAGGAAAGACAGAGGGAGAGAAGAGAAGAGAAAGAGTAAAAGAGGAGGAGGGGAGCAAATTGGGAAAGGAGTGAAGGAAGGAGACACAGTGAGACAGGAAATATCACTATTTCAGGGATATGGCATTGTCGTTTAAATAAATCTCTTCTGCCTAAGATCCTTTCATAAAACTGACCATAATCTCTTTAAGCTCTAAGAGCGCTTCTTTCACAGAAAATAGTCCTATGAATCTCCTAGAATGCTTTCCAATTTGTCACCTTCCTGAAGTCTTCTGGTTTTAATTTTTTTCTCATTTCCTACTTGTTTTTAGTGCCATAAAGACCTGTGCTTGACTTAAAACGCATGTTTTGTGAAAGCCAAATCTTTTAGTAGCTTGATTTATCATAGTTCTTTCAAAAGGATTCAAAAATGAGTTCAAGTAGTTACAAAGAATCATCAACACACTGGGGAGAAAAATTAAGGAATTAACCTATCATATGCCTGTTGGTCATCACAATCTAAGATCTCTTCTTCATTTAAAAAAAATGAGATACATATTTTATTGGCAGTTTTCTTTCTTTCCTTCCCCCCCCCCCAAACTCCAAGAGTACAATGCAAGGAGCCTAAAGAGGTGCCAGAGCCACCGAAGTTGCTGTCAACTATAAGCAATGAGTGACTTCTATTCCAGCAGGAACAATGCTTTGGTTCTTCTTAAAACTAGGAGGAGGGGCCGTGCCACAGCGGCAGCGACTCCACCAGCGCTCTCCTCCCGGCAAATAAGGCCGGGGTCTGCAGCCCCAGCGCTGCCTTCGCAACCGCGAATCTTCCTGCTCAGCTTGCGCCCCAGGGTCACCAAGACCCCCAGGCCAGCAGATCCGCCCTTTCCCTCCACCTCCCGCCCCAGCAACTTCCTGTCCCCTTTCTCTCCCCAGTCACCTTTCCCTTTATTCACCACATCCCCACCTCCTCTCCAGAAGTCAAACTGTCCCCAAGAGGCTGGTGATTTCTCACTAATAAGGGCTTTAAAATTTGTCATTTTGTCCCCAAGAACACTAAACAAAAGAAACCCTTGCCTTCACTATTATGAAGGCACCACTTGGCACAATCTTCTTTTACTGCATTTCCAGATGTATGGCACTTATAATTTGGCCACTTTATCTCTGAGATGTCAGAGTCTCTGCTATCCAAGAGAAGTGAAGTCAAAGGGGAGCGCAATCAGAACCCCAGAGATTGACCACCACCACCACCCCCACTCCCCCATCCAGCCAAACCTAAAATGGAGCTGTCTTCAGACAGAACTCTGGCGCCGTCCTTTCGGGAAGCCGGGAAAATGTGGCGATGCGCCTTTGGAGACCAGGAAAAGACTTATGCAGGGAAGGGGGTGGAGGGGCAGCTAGGGACGATTTTAGGGAACCAAAGCTGGAGCCCGGAGTGAGGTTTCCCGCCCAAAAGCTGCGCACCCACACGTCGGGCAAACTGTTCCCGATCCCTCCCACTCACTGCGTATCAGTAAACTATTCGCAAATTACTTTTCTTGAAATTGTTACAATACGGAGTCAAATGAAAGAGTACTCGCCTGGGTGCACTGGTCTTACAGTAGAGGCACTTCAGAATTGGGGGAGGGGGGTAATTTTGTTGTTTCCAAAAAGCAAAATTCCGTTCTCATTTAATTTCCTTATCTGGAAGCAAAATGCTCTGGCTTAAATACAGTTGTTCCAATTTGAGGATTTTTTGAGAATTTTTAGACAGCTGTAAAAAATCTCTTAAATTTTTTCCTTAAATATCTTTACACATTTCCCCAGGTATAATTAAATTACAGAAAAACAGGAATCGATTAGCATAAAGCTGAAGTTTTCCAGATAAATTGCCTTCAAGTATCAAAAACAAACAACTTCCTTTCCTTTTTGATCAGTTATCTTTCAGCAAAATATTTAAAGCAACACAATTAATTCAGAAAAGGAGCATTATTTTAAGACCACCATTTTGTAGAAACTTTCTTTTAAAAAAAAACTGGAATAGATAAAAATCCTATTCTATTAACATACTTCTCCCCCAATGAAAAGGAGAAATATAAATTTTGTTATTATTCCTCCCAAATATTTTCTGAATTGTACTTAAAACTTCCTTAAATGATTTTAATTGGAACAGAAATAGGTTTGAAAGATCATTTGGTGATAAGCATTACATTACTTTGCCCAAAAGAGCACAAAGAGAAGCTTCATGTTTTATTTGAAAAAGAGTTATATTTCTCACCTATAATACTTGAACATGTATTCTTCATAGTTTAAGAATATTTTTTGCAGTGAATATTTTCAATTTGTAGAAATTACACTAAATAATGTAAACATACAAGTCTTTCCCTGTAATGAATTAAAATTTATTCTTTAAAACTTAATCTTATCAAAAGAAATAGCTGAAATAAGTATAGACTGCTTCCAAGTTATTTCTTTAATATCTTCACTTTGGGTTTATTTGCAGGAAGGAGGCAGGTAGATGGAAAGGAAAGAAGAGAGTAGGAGTGAAAGAATAGGCAAGTGAGAAGAAATCTTCAGGCTTTGAAGATGCCTACATGAGAAGTAAATCTGTGGAGAAAAAATATCTATATAATGAAGACCAGGGGTGCCTGGCTTGCTCAGTTTGGTAGAGCATGGGACTCTTGATCTTGGGGTGGTGAGTTCAAGCCCTATGTTGGGTGTAGAGATTACTTTAAATAAAACTTGAGGAGGGAAGGAAGGAAGGTAGGTAGGTAGGTAGGAAGGAAGGACGGGAGGGAGGAAGAAAGAAAGAGGGAAAGGGAAAAGAAAAGGAAACTGGAGGCCAAAGTTCTGGACCCATTTAATGACCTTATGACCATAGGCTAATCATTGAGCTTCTCTGGGTCTCAGTTTCCTCATCAGCAATGTGAGGAGACTGAACCAGTCAGTCTTCAAGTCTTTCAGCTTAAACGTAATCTCTGGAAATAAACTTTCTTTTGGTCAAAGTGGAGCCTCTCCCTGGCCAACACTTTTTTAGTCACAAGGAAACACAGACATGAAACTTTATTGCAGTCACTTAACACATTGGTGTTAACATTATTTCCCAACAGAAAAAAAAAAGGTCTCTGAACTGCCTCCAACTTGCTACCAGAGAAAAAATATAACCAGTATTAAGAAGCAACTCGTTGGTAAATGAAAATATTGTAGCAACTTTTCAGAATCTTCTCTTTCATGATACTCATTAAGAGCATCATCTCCATGTCAAAGGACTCACTCTAGAGAAAAGTAGTGTTTGTCAAATAGCAGAGCCTATCAGTGGCTTCCTTATTAAAAATTTGATCTCTACTACTTCCTCTAAGTAATAAGATTGCTACATGCAATCTTATATTTAATATGTTCAATAATAGAATAACAGCTTTTTATTTGTACTTATTAATGCTCATAAACTGTCATATTACACCTCTTAAGTATGTTTTCAAAATAGTATTTATCAAAAGTAGACCCAAGACACTAAATTCAGCACAGCAGAAACCAAAATACTACATTATTATCAGATAGAATTGTTACTGAAAAGTAAGTTTGCAGTTAATTTCAGTAATAAAAGGTTTACTTATCGGGGCGCCTGGGTGGCTCAGTGGGTTAAGCCTCTGTCCTCGGCTCAGCTCATGATCTCAGGGTCCTGGGATCAAGCCTGGCATTGGGGCTGTCTGCTCAGCAGAGAGCCTGTTTCCCCCCCCCCCCCCCCCCCCCCCCCCGCCCCTCTCCCCACTTGTGCTCTCTCTCTCTCTCTCTGTGTCAAATAAATTTTTAAAAAATCTTTTAAAAAAAGGTTTACATATCAAAAGTACAGGTTTTATAGCACACCTAAATAAATAAAAGGATATGTATTTTTTAAAGTCTAGGTTTAAATTGTTAAGAGTTCAAATGATTTATTTTTGCAGTACAATGAGGAACAAATTTCATACATGTTCTTGAAAAGCAAAATAAATGGAGCTTCCAGATTAAGAAAATTTCCTGAATCCCTGAGAAATGTTTAATATATTGTGCTGTTTATGTTATAGTAAACTATCTGGAAATAGCACCAAGTGTTACCTTTAATTTAATTCAAACAGGTATCTCTAAGGTCTTATTTTAGTTATGGGAGTTACAAAAATGAACAAGCCACAAATTTTCATAAGCATTTAAATATCTGTTATCTATCTTGCATGAATAACAGAAAAGGAAATCACAAAATCCAATTCTGCTAAAATAAGAAGGAAAAGGAGTTAATTAGAATATTTCATCTGTACAATTCTGGTGGGAGTATGAGTTTATAGATGAAATCATCTGGAGTACAGTAGGATATGGTACCCTTCTTGCCAAAGTGGAGTCAAGTTTTCTTATATGCCCCCAGTAACCTTTTTATAACCTTAGTCAAGTTAAATATTTAATTGGAACAAAAGTAAAGACTAACCTGGGGCTGATGAAACCTGGTTGAATGACCTCATCATCTTCTGAAGAACCTAAAATCAAGAGAGCTCAAGTCAGTACTACATTAATTGCCTACATAATTGCCTCTTTTTCAGTTTAATGGCTTATTAGAAAGCAATAAAATGCTTAGGTGTTTGACTCTGTGAAGTGACTTGTAAACTTTTATTTTTATAACAATTTAAGACTTACCCAGCAAAATCACATAATCAATTGGCATAAACTTGCCTTTCATTCCTATTAAAGGACACTGGTTTTAAAAACATCTTAAACAAAACCATTAAGATTACTCTTAATTGTTCACGACCCAATTTCATGAAGAATAGTTTTAAATTTTTTTCAGTTTTACACTGTAATTAAAAAATCCTATTTTTTAAGCCACTGTTAAAAATCAACCTAACTTACATTTTATTGATGAACTTATTTGACTCTTCAGATATACTTTAGAAGATAAATCATGAGAATATAATTGTGGTATTATACCATTCATATTGGGTCCATTACATTTATATACTATGTGAAAAAAATTGCTTTAATAGTAGTATGCTTAATCATTAAGTATATTTAATTAAAAGTATCTAAGATATATGAACCTACAATTTAAAAAGAAAAAGACAGTTTTATTTCAAAAATATGAGTAAGTACTAATATTTTTAATACATCCACTGGCAGATCTCATAACACAATAAAACTTGAAATAAAGAGGTTACCTGGTAATGAAGTACAGCGATTGGAAGAGAAACTGCTGACCACTGAATTATCATTTTTTTCCTGGGTTTAGAGTTATGGCGGTTTGGAAAATAGATTGGTTTGAGCATGCATCCACTCACCTGCTACCACCCAGGGTTGTTTTTCTTCCCTTAACCAAACTTTATACACTACATCTACCATATCAATGCACAGAAAATAAACCATTATGTGTAAATTCTTTAAGTTGCAATCTAATTTTCTTCTCAGAACGAAATGAAGGCTTTTCCAAGTGCAGAGTTCTACTGAATGTTGACCCAAGATTCTTCTTACAAAGGATGACAATTCCACTGAGTAAGATTTGAAAAGAATAGAGGAAAAATGTGAACAAAAGGCACGTGAACCTCTGTACATTAAATCCTTCAGTTATCCTGTGTTTATGACCAAAAGACTGAAGACAATGACAGACCCCAAAGTTAACAAAATTCACTATTAAAACTTATTGAAATAGTTTCCCCTTGTATTGAACCTATATTCTTTTGTTTTGTACCTTTAAGTGGGAGTGTACTTAAATATTGTACAAAAATTTCAGCAAAACCCTAGCTCATGTTTTCCTATTCTAAAAACCCACAGCCTATGCTTGATCTTCTCTATGTGCTTATAGTTACAGAAAAGTTCAAACCAACATATTCGAAAGATGTGTAAAAATAAGGATTTGTCTAAAATTTTTTCAAATAATTCATTTAATTATAAATGGAAGATTTAATAAAGTGAAAATCAAATGGTGTAAGAAAGTTAGCTAAATGCTACTATAAGTTTGAATGATGAAGATGTTCAGATTTTTCACTATCTAAACTTGACATATGATTTTTTTTGGTTTTGGGTTCTTTTGACAGTTTTAATATTATCATCCCTTTCAAAGAAAAAGTAAGATGGAATTATTTTGACATTAATATACTTTATTGAGGTTAGGTAATGGCTTAAAACTTTTCAAAAACAAGTGTAGGTTAAAAAAATAGAATTAAATTTAAAGATGGATATTAAAATCTGTCCATCCAGTGTTTACTGAACAACTATTTCAGGAATGAGACAAATGTTAAATGTTCCTATCTTTACTATGGGTGACTATTTCTTGACATGAATAATCAATAATAAATAAGCCTTTAAATGCATGAAAATTCCAAAAACAGTTTTGTAATTTCATACATGGGTATTTTCATTTAATAGTAGAGTTTTTGGTAATTTTTAGAAAACAAAAATCTAACTGAAACTGTGATATACTAAAATACCCTTCTCTGCTCCTTCACTAGAATAATCTCTTAATCATTTAAATCTCCACTTAGATGTCTTTTTCTTATTGTTCCTACTGAGTACAATGCCTCTCCCATGTAATACTGTATTGTAATTGGCTGTAATAGCCCATGAAAATGTTCCCTGTCCCAACGTGACGCTATGCTCTGTGGTGGTGAAGGGCAGAGGGGACTGTGTATATTTAGATCATCATTGTAATCCTAGTATTCCTTAGTCTTCAATACATATTTTTTAATGAACCAATGACTTGACTTAATGAATTTCTGAACCCCAGCTGACTATTTCTAGGATGGCTTTTATGAATTAAATGGACTTGTATATATAATTTTCTTAAAACCATCTTTTCATAAAAGAGAATGTGATAGGCAGTTAATCACTTGACAATTGCTAATGTGAAATGTATACATATGAAGTGATTTCAATAATTTTACTTTAAATATACATATACTATTATAAAATCGCTTAACTTATAAACACTATTTACTACATTCTTAGATTTCACATTTCCTCCTATTAAAATATGTAACAACATTATTTTCAAGTACTTTACATATTGTTATTAATCTACTACTGTAACTATTCAATGTAAAAGAAAACTATTCTTTACTATACGCTGTAACTTATTTTAAAATTGCCAAGCTCTTAAGCCCAAAGAATTTAGTAATAAATAAAAAATGCTACTACATATTACTCAGAACTTTATTTCAATTCAATTTACATCATGTTAGTTTTTACTTCTAAAAAAAAGTTACTTTAGGTTGCCAAAAACAATTTAGCAATAAAAAATATTCACAATAATAAAAGGAAAATTATTTCATTACTTATTCTCATCACTACAATTTCTCTACATTTAAAAAGATATCTAAAATAACAAATTTTGTTTCTCTTATTATCAGTATTTTCCAAGACAATATAAATGCAAAGTATATGATAGTTTACTAAATAAAATATTCACTTTAGGCTTATAACAAAAATTAGCCTATTTACAATATATCTCAATTATCAATGAACTAAATACATTCTTTGGAAAGCAAAATAGGCAGCAATGTGATTCTTCCTTCTTAGAATATTTGGGAGGAAAGCTTTTAAAAAATGACTAAGATCATATAGCAAACATTCTACATAAACACCACAGTAAAGCCTAAAGCACAAACTTTTATATTTATTACAACTTAAATATAACATATATACATTTGAAATAAAATATTAGATGTAGAAGTTCAATATTAAAGTCAATGTGTGTGTTTTATAATAATGTTTTCTTATTCTGTTCTCTAAAGGAATGGTAATATGTATTAAAACCCTTCACTGTAATTATTTTTTGCAAATTGAGTCAATAGATAAATTTAAATGCCTAAGTAAAATCAGGATAAATCATTTTGTAATTTCACTGAATATCCTACTGTAATTTTAGATAAAACTGAAAATGCTGTATTCTCACCTACACACAGACACAGAAAAATCAAAGAAAATTACCTACTTCAAACTAAGGTAAAACAAATATTTCCAGGTGACTTTACACAGTTGAAAAACCACTGTTATTGTAATGTTAATACAGGAAAATTCACATTTCTTAAAATACTTGGAACATTATCTTGAAGAATGAATTTTTATTACTTTAAGAAAACATTTAAAAATTGCATTTTTATACTTATGAAGTAAATTAGAACACATTACTTTTTATTATTTATAATACATTATGTAAACACTTAACCTTAGAGGCTAATATCTATAATACAGCTGAAATACAGAGATGAATTTAACTTTCTTATCCATTTTATAAACTGCAGTTTTATTGGTTTCACATAAAATATGAGCAGCTCTAGCAACCTCTTCAAATACTATAGTAAAAGAATTTTATTCTAAAAAATAAAAAACTTCATTAAATAATAATTTAATTCAACTGGCAAACTGTCAAGGCTGTTTAAAAGCACTATGTTAAATGTTAATTGGTAAATAATTCTTTAACTTGAATGTGAATGTTGTAACACAATTAAGGCACAGCAGCAGGTTTTGCTAATGAAAACTGTATTTTTCACCATAAGAAAGAATAGTTTTATATAATAAAGCTCATAGTTGAGTCACTGTTGGGGTTACACTGAGTAAAATAAAAACAACAGTGGTTTTAGATTAAAGAATCAAAATAATGGCAAAATTCCTGCCTTAATGAAGCTAATCACATATACTTTGAAGGCCCACCATAAGTGTAAGATGAAAACTTTAGAATAGCTTCTTGATAAACAAAAATGACTCTAAATAAACCTAAATACTTCCAGTTAATTATAGTATTAACAATTTTATTTGATAATGTATTTTAAGTTTTAATATACAATATTAATGGTTAAAAATTTGTATCACAAGAGATTAATGACAAAATGAGAACTTTCAGTGCATTTGAAATACTTTCAATAAACATTTAATAAAGACCAAGAAATGTTTTAGAGGCTGCTCACCCTTACCTCACTGCTAGTGATCTAATGGTGTAATAAATGTAATACTAAATAAAAATAATAGGATTTTAAATAGCAGAGAAGATTATATACTAAGATAATAATGAAAAAAGATAAAACAATTTACAAATGTTTTCAAAAATTTTAAAACTACAGAAAAAGTAAAATATCTTTTTAGTCTGTACAGCATAGAATATTTTAGCTGAAATAATTTTGAAGAATCTGAAAAAAATGTTACATAAAAAAATTGTTTGAAAAATATAAAAGTAGCATTTTGGTTCTTGAATTCCCAAATAACAAACAGTGATTTGAAATATGTAGCAAATTTAAAACATGTTTTTCCACCATTACAACTGGTCATTCAACACTAAGTCCTTTTTTCTATATAATTAAGCTTTTGTTCAGCCATGAAAAAACTAGAAACTGATTGCTTGAAAATGAGCTGCATGCCCTTTGTCCTGGTTTGTCACCTTTGACCCTTAATTTGATGATCCTGCATATCAACCCATTCTATTTTTAAGAAAATAATGTCAAAGTTCTATGCCTAAAATAGTACTTTTTACTGAAATATTAAATGTATCACAACATCCTTTTCAGGTAATTTCTACAATGGTTTCACACTAGTGTTCATTTCACAGAATATAGAACTCAGTAATATTGTAAGCAATAACAGCCTGGTGTTTATCCTGCTTCAGACAATAGAAAATTTTCTCAAAGTGCTAAATCAAGATCATTATAAATTCAAAATTTATATTTTTCTCTTTCTTTAGAAATTGCTTATATAATTGTTTCTAAGTAGAATTTAGTTGAGTGATTTCTAACTTTATTAATTTCAATAACCACAAGTTGTCATGTTGATTTTGATAGTGCCAGAATATAAACCAGAATAAAAATGCAAATATCAAGTTCTTACTCAAACTTAACAGTGGCATCAACTAAAAGTGTAGTTTTTGAGAACTCATTGGTTGCTTGAATTGGTTTTAAAAACCTTGTCTTCATCTAACTGACAGCTTTCAAAGAAAGGAAAAAACTCTAG